>JAUZNC010004496.1:0-14958 GCA_034780395.1 Vannuccia rotundouncinata | reverse complement strand
GGAAACATAGAGATATAACTATGCTATATACATTGTGTAGAGAGGAAACATAGAGATATAACTATGCTATATACATTGTGTAGAGAGGAAACATAGAGATATAACTATAAATCAGATCCGAAAATCACTCAATTATATTAGTTAAAAATGTTAACATCAAATAGATAGAACTTCTCAGTGTTAAATAATTAATTACGTCGATTGTTTAGTTTAGACCAACATTCCCTTATTGATTGATACATGGTCTCGAAGTTGATCCATTTTCCATCAACAAAGGCCTCGAAAATTAATCCTGGTAACTTGAGAGACAATGGCTGACGACTTACATAATTGATGAATTACACCAGCGCTATGAATTTTCATCAAAAACAATCTATATCTGTTTGATTCACAGTACAAACTGAATACAAAGATTACCCTTGAATGAATAATTAAAGTAAAACTAGCAGATAGAGGACATATAATAGAATTTGGATCTTTTCGAACACCATTTGTTATCAATAAAACCGTATGATTGGCCCCAAAGCACCAATCGGCTTTACTTACACGTTGAGTGGCAGCGTTAATATCGTCCATTTTCCGCTTGGAATCAACAAAATGTTCCCAAGCCTGATGGTGGAAAGTTGACGCCATTTGGATCATGAGACTTATCTGTTGAAAGAAGCAGAGTAGGATTAGAACAGAGGTGGGTTGGAAGAGTTATTCAATTACAACACCAGATACTTACACTTCCAACAAATTTGTACTTTTTCTTCTCCTGAGCCTGTTGTATGGACATCACATGGTCCATAGAGCACTCTATGAAATGACGGCGTTCGTGTTGTATGTGGGAATCCGCCTGATATAAATGGAAAATCTATACAATCAATTTTCAATTTCAAATCGAAATTATTCGGTAAATTTAAATGTTTAGATAATTCACATAGTCAATGTTAGACTACTGGATGTAAACCATAGACGACAAGTATCGATACCAGAACTTGGTATTATTCATTAGTAAAAGTGTTTAACTTTAGCGTGTAAATGACAACAAAAAACAAAATTGACAAATGGCGTTCATACTGTGTCAAAGCAAAGGACACTACTGCGCGAATATTTTATAGAACCCTAGGTAGGGAATTTTTATGTAAACGTAGAATCATTCAAGAAACATTTGTCTCGATATTTCATATAATATTATGTTAACCTTCAATTATAGATAGATGACTATACCAACATAGGCTCTGCTGTATATATATAATGCTATGCAATAACAGTAACCGCTTTACAGCTCAAAGATGAACTAATCTAAAACGCTTTAGGCAAACTTTACAAACCAGAGAAACTTTAACTGGTTGAAGACGAATTAACAAAATAATCAATTAAAATCACCTCTTTGATGGTATTTTCAGAAGACTTGGCCTTCACAGTCAAATATTTATCCACCTTCTGATAATAATTTGTGGTATCTTTGAAGAACTTCTTTGAATCCTCCTAAAAAATAATAAATGGATCAAATTAACACAATGATCAGTGGATTCTATGCTGTGTCACTACACCACCTTGGTACCAGCAAGCCATTTGTCTTTGAGATGTTCCATTTCGTGCATCACAAGTTCTTTTGCCGGCCCCTACAACATTAAAGCATGATAAAAAAGACGAAAGCCCAAGAAGAAATATACCATTTGTCAACCAGATGAAACCAAATCAATAGAGTTAATAATTTTCAAAGATATGTATTAAACCAGGTTATGCTAGCATGACATTGAAATATAAGATTCAAATATTATGTATAGTATCTAGAAGAAAATGTCTAATTAATTATCTCTCAATATATAACAATGCTTCCGTATGTTTATTCGGCTATATTGTTGTATCTCAAAGTAATTGAATAGTGTTATATTTTAGCTGATCAAACAATAGTTATGCAGAAAAAAGTTAGAAATAGTTTTATTGTATTTACCAGACAAAAATTGATTCAAGAATGTTTTTATATTATCTAAATTATCACGAAGTATTCTAGGTACATCATATCAAAAGATATACTTCTAGGATAAACACAACAGAAATATTGACTCTATTAAAAAATCTATAGCACGCAGTGTGATAACGTCCAAGTGAAATGCAACATCTCAATATTATGTATTTAAGAAACAATGTTCTGTCTTCACCACGTGATAATAACTCTGAATTGAATGAAATATTTAAATAATAAAGTGTCTCATTTCATTATAATTGACTGAACTTTAGCCAACCTATAGAAGTTTTTTGTATATACATATAGTAGTGAATATTATTGTTATTAACGCATAAAGAATCGCCTGAATTAAAAGGTGCATACTCTAGTCAAACATTGACAACACTCTTTTAATCCAACTGTGACTTTCTATCTGAATGTTTTATCTACATAGACAACACAGAGCGCGCCTTACCATCATAAGTTCGGAGCGCATGTCCTCAATGCTCTCAATTAACTGAGCATAGGTCTCCAAAGAGTCCCTGATCACTCGCTCGTCTTTGGTTTCCTCTTGGTCATCATCGCTCACGCTCTCCATCTTGCTTCCAGCTAAAACTGGGTGTTCCCGCAGTGAGGAAGCTAGATCGCGGAAGGCTGTTGACAGAACTGAAAAATCAACGATGGCAACGTTTAAACAATACCAAAATACTTGAATATTGAAGAGTTGAAAGAAGAATGTCCAGAATCCTTGGATTATTTACTTTCTATTTGTATTCTAAAAAAATGTTTGAAAAACCATTCAGAAATGCACAACAAGGACACTAATTATTAGCGAAAGGAGTGTTTACTTATTTTCGGTGTTTGTTTAATTTGAATTATATATTTTAACGAGTGTTGTACTTAAGACAGTGTGATATCTTTCATTTTAGCGTCGAAAAAAATAATTATTGAATCAACAACAATTAAATGGCAATGGTTACCTTGCATGGCGTCAAACACTTGTTTGGCACTATTATAGATCGCTTTGACACCCTTGTTGGCATCGGCGATCTCTTTCTCATGTTCACTGAGTGCAAGACGGAAGTGCGGTCCATCGATGACACAGTCGTTGAACTCTAGAGGAGTCAAGACACTCATAGCATTGTTAGCGGAGGGATTCCTAAGATGAAGGAGAGGTGTGTTTGAGTAGATTTAGAATTTGTAACAATAATGTGGTTATTTGTGATGGCTATAATGAATTACGAACAGAATTAGAACAGAAGTACTTTAACTCTTAAAATAAAGTAAATAATTAAGTAATAAATTTTTCAACAAAAAAAATTATTTTATCATTATATAATATAACTGAAAACAGTGGTCTGTAGGTAATAAAAGTTGATACGCTCAACATATTTAAATCTATATTATAATATTTAATTCAACAAATTTGTCAAATAATACAAAATTAAAGATAATAAATGTAATAAATGTAATGGTGAAAATACTTCAAAAAGTAAAATGATATTTAGTGATTTAATTAACTAATCAGAAATATGTATACTTGATGGTAATTAAAGTCTTAACTGGTGAAACCAGTATTTTTGATATTATCAAAGATTCTACAACATAGTTGAAAGTTTTCAAAAGGGTACTTTTCAAAAGGTAATATAAAAATATATGTATAGATACTAATTTGAAGAAAAGAAAAACAAAGCAAGTTACGTTGGCTATATTAAATTGCAAATTATAAATAATATATTTTTATAAGAAAAAATTGGCTAACCTGTTTAAGAGTTGAGCTACACTAGTTTGATAATAGTACTGGTGTTTGATAGATAATTGATTTAAAGAATTTGTCATATAATGGTTTATAATCAAATTTAATCTAGGTATATGATATCAAATCAATGTAAAAAATCTAAGCATGTTAATTATATTTCCATATACATGGCCACGGCAGTAAATAAATTGTGCTGGAGGCACACTATCAAAAAACTGTTATAAAACATTTACTTTTTAATATACGTCTTACATGGTTTATAAATTCTTTGGTATAATTTTGTAAATCTAAAAGTAGTAAAGTAAATAGTTATATTCTTAGGTATTTTATTGTATACCATAACCTAACATAAATGTGGTTAATAAACAAAAAGATGGTCCAAAATTATATTCCACTGAACAATTTATTGGTTATTGAATTCTAAAAAAGTGCATATAAAATTCTTATTTAATATTGTAATTTATATTCCTATTTACCTAATTATAATAGTTTTGCAAACACCAAAAAAACACCTGCATAAAGTTTAGATACAAATGGTAAACATTTTTTATGTTACATTTGTTAAATTAAAGTGGGGAAATATACATGAATTTTATTCAAAAACAATATTTACTATAGTTTATGGATTGTATTAGCAAAAATAAAATTGAAGAAATTTGTGCACATGGTTATAGACAAAAAAGTGTCATTGATTAGAATTTTTATAATTATAATGTTATATAAATTATCAAAATTATCTTATAGATTATCTCATAAGTCTGTTTCATATGTTCTGTATCTGTTTATATTGTTGTTTCTAGTCTAGGTTAATATTTAAATAAATAAAAAAGGCCACAAAAAATGTTACAGCTTCATGCTAATTATGTAACTCACTTCATTTGCTACTTCAGCCTAATAATAGCCCCCCCTTACACTTTTCTGAATCAGCACATGTATATTATTGTACAAATAACTTCATAGATGATATTATAATACATTTGGTTTATAAAATTGGAGGTAACATAAACAAATTTGTAATAATAGGCACATCAACAATAAGAACTAAATAATGCCATTATATTAAAAGACATATATTATAATAAATCGGTCTCACTAATAAGATAGTAAATTGAATACATGAAGGGATAACACTTAGTTATAGGTTTATTAAAGACATAATATTTCAATTATTCACAGTGTAAATGTTAAAGTTTGAACTATGTTATATGTTGCCAAATTTAAAAATTTCTAATACAATAAAAGACAAAATTGAAAATTTCAATTAGTTTAAATGAATTGACATTCATATTTTAAGAAATATATTTCAATATGTCAGGTTATTCTTTATTTTATAACATCATGTTAATTCTAATTTGAATATAAATTTAATCTTGAAAAAAATATGAAGTATAATGTATGAATTAAATATATATTTACAAACATCAAGGTTAATACTAACACTAACATATAGTCTTAAATTAGAAAAATAATAACATATAGATATAATAATATTATCTGGTTAAATTTAATAGATATCAATTAGTTAAAGGCTTGGAAGAATGAATATATACATATATTGAGATTAGTCATACTCATCAAAATTCTCTAATTTTATATAAATAAGTTATTGTAATGTCAATTGTTTGACATACATAACTTATAAAAATATTCCTTAATTCCAAACAATCTACTTGGAACAAAGTATTATTTGATAATTATCATTCATGAATATATATTCTATCAATCTGTAACAAATAATTACACAAAATTTGAAAAACCCTACTTGTCTTAAATATTCAGGACTTTTACAGGAAATCCTGGAATTCCAAGACAAATATCAAATATTGTATACAAATTTTAAATAAATATATAGGTAGTCTGCTTGGCATGAAGACAAGGTTAGTGACCTAATTTTACAGAATATTTTACAAAAAATCTTACTAATCCTTACAGAAGTAATTATCTTAGAAAAAAAATTATGAATGTCACTAATATGATATAAAATATACAATTCAATGCAAACAACAAGATCAAAACTTATAATTATAAAATTTATATATATATAATTAGTGAAATACTGATAATTATACAAGAAGTTATATATGGAATAATTATGTTGGTGAATAGGAATATTATGTGATTATGTGAAGTATTTGATGATCAATTTAAAAAATTATTTAAATAGGAAATATATATTATGAAGAACCTGCAGCCATGCAAGCATTGTTATTCATTGGAGAAATGGCAGTCAGCAACTTAATAATATTTCATAATATAATAAAAAATAAATAAATAATTATACAAAGCTTTAAACCTTGATAGGAAATAATAAAAACTATAAAAAACAGTAAAAGCCAATAAAAAATAGGTAGTAGAACTCTAGAGACATTTATATTTTTTGTTGATTAATGTTTTAAATGAATAATATGTTGATTAAAATAGATATTTTAAAAATCTTGCTGTGTCTCTAAATTTGAATAGGTAAGGAATTGTGTAAATGGCTGCTGTGTCTCTAATGAATAACAATGCTTGATAAAAATATTCCTTAATTCCAAACAATCTACTTGGAACAAAGTATTATTTGATAATTATCATTCATGAATATATATTCTATCAATCTGTAACAAATAATTACACAAAATTTGAAAAACCCTACTTGTCTTAAATATTCAGGACTTTTACAGGAAATCCTGGAATTCCAAGACAAATATCAAATATTGTATACAAATTTTAAATAAATATATAGGTAGTCTGCTTGGCATGAAGACAAGGTTAGTGACCTAATTTTACAGAATATTTTACAAAAAATCTTACTAATCCTTACAGAAGTAATTATCTTAGAAAAAAAATTATGAATGTCACTAATATGATATAAAATATACAATTCAATGCAAACAACAAGATCAAAACTTATAATTATAAAATTTATATATATATAATTAGTGAAATACTGATAATTATACAAGAAGTTATATATGGAATAATTATGTTGGTGAATAGGAATATTATGTGATTATGTGAAGTATTTGATGATCAATTTAAAAAATTATTTAAATAGGAAATATATATTATGAAGAACCTGCAGCCATGCAAGCATTGTTATTCATTGGAGAAATGGCAGTCAGCAACTTAATAATATTTCATAATATAATAAAAAATAAATAAATAATTATACAAAGCTTTAAACCTTGATAGGAAATAATAAAAACTATAAAAAACAGTAAAAGCCAATAAAAAATAGGTAGTAGAACTCTAGAGACATTTATATTTTTTGTTGATTAATGTTTTAAATGAATAATATGTTGATTAAAATAGATATTTTAAAAATCTTGCTGTGTCTCTAAATTTGAATAGGTAAGGAATTGTGTAAATGGCTGCTGTGTCTCTAATGAATAACAATGCTTGCATTGCTGCTGTGTCTGCAGGTTCTGCCTAAATATTAGACAAGGTTCAACATTTATATATTTTTATAAAATATAATTTAATATACACAGTATATAAATAAAAGTGACTATTATGCAGAAAAGTTAAAGTTAATTAATTTAAGAATCCTTAGCTATTATGCTGGATATAAACTATTCCAGTTCAATATTCATAAGACAGATTTTTGTGGAAATCATTTTAGGAAGCATTTATTTGTTTTACAGTTATTACTGAGGATAACTTATTACCAATTTCTTAAATTATTTATTTATTCATAATTTTTTGATAAATTAGTGTACTTTGACTGATTTTAATTTAATAATACCAAAAGATAAGTATGCATTAATAAAATATAGTGTAATGTTTAGTAAGAATAATATGTCAGCCTCATAGCATAGCTTTATATTTTATGAAGTTAAGTACAAGGTAGTAGTTACAGCAACAGTTATTTGGACGTTATTTGCATTTGAATAAATCACTAACATGAATAATAATTATTAATTAATTAAAATAAAACAAAACAATATATAACATATAGAAAAAAACATACTTAGATATTATGCATGAAATAATGTGGGTAATAGCATTTTTAACCAGACTGGGGTAAGTGAATCCGAATGCTGTTAGGTAGGCTTTTAGGTAGGGTACTGTTACCTAGATAAATAATTGCTATTTTCATTTTTATGACAGAATAAAACATATAAGTAAGACTGTTCTGGTTAGCATTATAGGTAGCCAACATATTTTCACTAAATCAAAGAATTAGTAACTAATTGTTAAGTAGAGATAGAATTCTGATGAAAGAATGTCAACTAAAACTATCTATCAATTAGATACCAATTAGACCAAACTATCTACCAAAGTTCAGATGTACACAATCTATATTTTAAAATCACATTTAGAATTTCCTAAATTTGGTTAAGTATTATATACAAGGCCCCTAGTACATTTCTAAAAAAACAGAAAATTTGTGGGAATTACTATTAATTACTATAAATTGTTATTAATTAAAACAATAAAATTGTCTCTGAAAAAACAGATTTCCAGTTAAAACTGGACATTTAGGAGCCCTGTATATAATCTATTGGTTACATTAATAAGCTTTTCACAAATACAAACCTTATGTTGCTAAATTTATAATATTATTTAATGATATTACATTTTAAGTAAATATAGTCATGTATTTTTTCTATGGCAATTGCATGTCTACAATTTTGCTCTTGTTACATAGCATTAATTGACATTCAAAAAATCCTGAAAGCATTTATCTAATATAAATATGTATCTATAAAATATTTAAATAAATTTAATAAGGTCTGTAATTGTTAAGAAAATAATAAAACTGTATGGAAATTCTTTTACAAAGAATCTATATAACTACTCTAAATTTCATATATCAAATATATTGTATTTAAAATAGGCGGAAAGATAATTATTTGACCTTAAATTTAAATGATCGTTCAAAACACTATAGATTTCTGTAAAAAATAGCTTCGACTAAAACAGGTTTTAGTTAGTTGAACATTAGTATATCAATGCAAGTCGATTTGGAATTTAGATTTCAAGATGCTATTATAATTATTCTAATATATTGAAAGAGCTACGATAGTTTCTATAGTCTCTGAAATCCAATGTGGAAAAACACATTTCAAAGAAATTTTCCAGTAAGTATAAAACTCACTCATTAATTACGCTGAAAAAGACGTACTATTTACAGCTGGGTTATATTATACCCCTCATTTGTTTGTAAGTATTTTATACAATTGTCGCAAATTTGATTACAAAATATAAGATCTAAATTTAAGATTTAAATTTCTAGAACCAATACAATTTCCAAAAAATTAAAAATGTTAAATATATAAAAAAAATATTTCTATCTGACGCCTTGTGATGAGGTATAATACACTATTGTTGAGTGTATCAACATAGATGGACAAACCAAATTTAAAATTGGATTGCAACGGATGCGAATAAACTACGCTGTTTCTTTGGTCTATATTATATTGCTAATTGAAGGAAAAAAATATTGCTGTTGTAAATATTTTTTGGGGTGAAATATACCCCACCATAAACAACGTAATCATTTTTGTAAGTCTAATTTAAATAAAAAATCATAACAGCTTTTATTACCTAAATTCTTTATATACAGTTATTATAAAAAAGTAATTGGACAAAAGTCATGAGAGGAATTATTTCTATGTGACTGCCGATAGCCCTGAGACGTAGCTCAATTGTATTGTGGGGTTAAATTTATACCCCACCGTACGATAAGGGTTAATATAATTTTGTTTTAATGTGTGAATCAATACAATGAATATGATATATAATGAACTTATTATTAATATAAACCAGAACGTGCCTGCGGACAAGCTAAGAAGAAGATGAATGCCGGATGGAGACCGGTCATTTACATCGAGGGCACCTATCTAGACTTTAACCCCACACTCCAACCTTCAATCCGAAGGCGACCAAGGTGGCTGCCAAAGTCACCTCCCACTTCCGGGCAGTGGCAGCTCAGACAACGAAGTCCATGGTTTGGGATCGGAAGTACATGCGCCGCTTCAACCTCGGCCTCTGCCAAAGAACTTTGAATTTCGGTGGCCCCGTCTGGCAAACACGGCTCTCCAAATTCTCCCTACTATTCCTGGAGCGGTCCCAGAATAAGGCTCTTCGTATCGTGACTGGGCAACTTTTTACCACCACGATCGAAGCTCTCCGATTTGAGTCCGGAGTCACATCGTACGCCACCTACTCCCGTAGAGCCAGCGTGTGGGCCCTAGAGAAATCACGTCGGCTCTCGAGATCGAACCCAGGAAAACAATGCAGTACGCCTCCACACGGTCATTCCTGGAAGAAATCAACGACAAGACCGTCCAAGATGTTTACAAAATGTCTGCAGTCAACTGGGTCCCTTCACGAACCCGGGTTTTTGGGAAGAGACTCCGGCAAGCCGGCACACTGGGGTCTCATACTGATCAGAGCCAGAGACATGGAGATGAATCCCGGTTCGGACACCATTAGAATTCTCCAATGGAACGCGGACAATCTGAACACGAAGAAGATGGAAGGCGAGCGAATTGGTGCCACGAGAATAACCCTGACATTTTGGCGATCCAAGAATGCAACTTCCCCCAGAACAAACTATAATCAGCCTCAAGGGATACGATGACCCGATATTCCAATGAAGGCTCACTAGCAGAACGAGGAAGGGACCGACGAAAGGAGGAAGTGTCGCCATTTACATCAGAACCGACATTAATTACAGGGAGATCCTGACCAGACCGACCAGCAACACCAATCCGAACACGGAATGGTGCGCTGTTAATATCTTCGTAGGGCGCAACACGTACAACATCTACAACATCTACGTACCACTGATCAAAACGTGGCCTAACGGGGCCTAAATTTCAGCAATTCACACTAACTAACCTACCGAGTAGTAAGAAAACTATCATTCTGGGAGACTTTAATGCCCACCACCCGAACTGGGACAACAAGTGTGAAACCGGAGACCCGCTAGAAAGAGCCATTGACGAGTGGGTGGATACTATAATAACATCCAAGTATGTAACGAAGAGGAAGGAACGAGGTTCAACAGAAGTGCACCTGGCGAATAGCACTAAGTGGGAGGTTTTGGACGACATGGGAGTGACAATCGACCTATCTTCATCACCATTGAAAAAATGGCAACCACAAAACACCCAGTGGAAGCCCTAATGGAACTTCAAGAAGGATACCTGGAGCTAATTCACCGAAACGACAGAAGCGAACGTGGATAACGCAAGCGGAAGTATCGTTAAGCAGCTGAGAGAGTTCAACGACATCCAATCGGGAACGGCGAAAACCGCTAGCTTACCTAAGGGGCATAGAATAAACGCGAAACCATACTGGAATGAGCCATCGATCAAGCCGTTAAGAAGAGGAGAGCACTCGGGAAAAGAGTGGCTAGGGAGGAGTTAGAGCCAGAAGAATGGGTGGAAGCAGGCAAGGAGGTTAGTAGAAAGATAGATGAAGCCAAGAACAATAACTGGGAAAACTGTTTCGAGTCAAGAACGAACTAGATAACTCGACAGACACATCAGCGCTATGGTGAACTATAAAGGCAATGGACGGAAGGAACCAACCCCGAACCAAAGGTAAAGCCATCACTGTTTCCACTACCAACACTTCGACAGGGGAGAACAAACAGAAAATCCTATTAAGAGATGGGGACAAAGCTGAGGCGTTCGTGAAGGGGTATTCAGCAGTCTCTAAACTTCCAAGGTCTACTACCAGGTATAAAAAGATAAAGAAAGCAATATTCTCCTAAGACCGTAAACCATGCGCCAACTGTATGATAAAATATGTATGAAAAAAAATATTTATATACACACTATATGCATACTTTTTAGAATTTTTAATGTGATTAGCATTGACCAAATAATATTAATTTCATTGGATTTCACCATAATTATCATCTATACAAAAAAAAATTTCATATAGAATTAATATTATAATAATTTACCCATAAATTTTGTGCAAACAAACATTAATGGGTATGTGCACAAATAAAAAAATTTTTTATTTAAAAAAAACTTATTTAAAAATTATTTCAGGTGAAAAGCAATAAGAAATGAAAACAATCAATGTCCAATGAATAGTATAATGTTATTAGCTATTAGATAATGGTTTTTATACATAATTACTAATCATCAATTGCCAACATTTCTAATCCAAATACCAACATGAAATGTAGCACAATTTTTAAAATATTTACCAGCATTGCCAAATTCTAATTTCAGGTACTATATTAAAAATTAAATGAATTGTAGAGGTTCAATAATACTTATGAACCGATATATATGATAAATTTGTTATTTATATGTGTGTATAGCATCACAGAAGATCACAAACTTTTTATAATTTTATTATATTGTGCTGATATTGAAATATGTTGTTTAAGGAAGTTTTAGACATTAAATTCACATATTTAAACGAATTTATTCATTAAATTAATAATTTTAAAATACTAACCTTCTTATTCTTAACATTTGATATACTAAAACGTCCAAAACCTATTTTATAAATCAAAAATAATAATTTCGAGGAAGGCTTTAAGGAAGCTCCGACCTCTCTTGAAAATTTCTTTAAAAAACAGCGAGTTGAAGGAGCTCCTCGAAAATTTCGAGGAGCTCCTTAAGCCAAAGAATGATTCTGAATACGGATTTCGAAGAAGCGTACTTCGAGAAGCTCCTTCAACGATTAAGGAAGGATTCTGAATACGGGCCTGAGTCTATGCATGATAAGTTGCTATCTTTACGTTAGGGGGTCTTCTGCTTCCGAGTGATGGACTCTGTGCTGAGCTGAGGGGTTTGCTGAAAACTAGAACCAAGTAGAAGGGTTTCATTTCTGGTTTTGTTCCTTGCGGCATCTTCTCTTGGTTGCGGATACTGTTGTTGCTATAAATTCTATCCGCACAATGACTTAATTAGCTCTTGATTCTATTTTCGCTTCTTCGTAATTCATTGCAAGTCTATTTCCTTTTCAATTGTCGGATGATTTTGTGACACGTTTTCAATATGTTGGAGACTGCAGAAATGCTTTTGTTCTTGCTGGATCCGTTTCTGATCTTTTCTAGAGTGGATTTGTTATCTACAAGGATTCTTATTTTGTTTCCATTCCTTTCCTCTTCCGTCTCGTAGATGGTTTTCATTGCCTTGTCATATGGCCGCAAGCTCTGTGGAACAACTAGAGCAGACTTTATGCCCTCTGGGATTGCCATCTTTGACTTTCTCCGTTGGCCCACTCAATCAATATGTCTCCTCAGCCTTGGGGCGGACCCGCCTGATCAAGGGAGGCTAGATACCGATCGGCTTCTTCATTGCGTTTGGCTGCATCGTCTTGGCGCGTCGTCTGTCCTTCTGTGGATGTGAATATTTTCATATTATTCAATAGCGTCGCAGCGGTGCGATCCCTGATTTAATGACTCTTTTCTTTTGGGACATCTGTGTATTTTTCGTATATGTTAGCTTCGTTATTTACGTTTCTCCATCCTCCGGTGCACTTCAGTCTTTTCTTGGGATTTCTACTGGCTACAATTTTTAGGTGCCGGTCTTGTTTAACTCTTCTAAGTGCCTTTTCGTAGAGTTTGGTTGCCATAAGTTTTACCCCTACGTCTAGACTTTCAAAGTCTGACTCAACTTCCTTGTCATTTGCTGTTGTGTTTCGATAATGTAGTAACTATATTTATAATTCAAATTATTCGTAATTAAAAATTATTAAATTAATATTTTATTAATTAATTATTATCAAAATTTATCAAAATAAATGGAATTTCTCAAAAGAAAAGATAAAACCATGTGATAATAAAATATTTGCAGAAAAAATTAAAAAATATCTGTTAAGTTGTTAAGAGCTTATTTTTTTTATAAAGAACAGTCGCTTATAGTCCTTTAAAATTGATAAAAACTGCTACAAAAATGTTATACCGTTTTCAATTCGAATAATATTAATTCATATTTCAAATAATTAATATCTATAAAATTGAATGCAGTATTTTTAACCACATGATCGTTTTTTGGAAATACTGTTTTTTAATAAAAGAATAGGATCTAATAATAATCCGTTCTTGATGAATAATATAATTTATTATTTATGGAGATTTTTGTTTACTTTTTAATATTGTTTTAATTGTCTAGAAAAGCGTCACAAATAAAATTATGGAATGCTAATATGAAAGGATAAAGGATATGTTTTCTTTTGAATATAACAAAAATTAAGAGCCTTTAAAATGTAATATTTAAATAATTATGGTGTAGATATGTCTCACATTTGTATTAATTTATAATATTTATTTTATTATGTTTGTAATATTGTATGATGTTTTACTAAATACAATTAATTACATAGTCCCGTATAAATATTTTCAATTAAGTAAATATATTTTACTTTGCAAATTTATAATAATAATTCTGAGGCCATACATCTGAGGACTCGGTTGTATAATTCTGTGGCTATACATCCGAGTACTTGATTGTATAATTATGTGGCTACAGCCAATGACTCGATTGGATCATAATATTAGCTAATATACAGCCAGGTACACAGTTTGCTAATCTGTGGGATACAATCATACTGAAGCAAGTGCCTGGCATAATACCTCTATGTCTATACTGGGACCATTATTTCCAAGTACGTACTTGTATTATTTCAGTGGAGTAATTTTGATTAAATCTACTTTACAAATAGTCTGCTCACTTTATTTTGAATTAGTATAACCTTTAATCAGCATAAAGTACCTATATTTCATTTCCTTAGTTAAACCTATATTCTGGTTATTTGTATTGCCCAAACCAGCCAGAAAACCTGAACTAGCTGGAATAAACACCAAACTCGCTGAAACTATTTTATTATTAAAGATAAGCTCTGAACCACCTGGAATAATAATATGCTTAAAAACATTTCTGCAAACTTTCAACTAAAGATACTGCTCTGATCCAGAGAAATCAATAATTATATGGTGATTTTTATAGAAAAATGTTTGTTTTCAACACAAAACTAGCTAGAACTTTTTTATTATTAAAAATAAACTCCAAGCTACCTGGAATATTAATAATAGTATGCTTATAAACATTAATAAAAAAAGTTTTAGCTAGTTCAATGTTTAAAACTAACACTTTCAGGGACCGCGCACCGTTTTAAAAGTGGGGGGCGAATTTATGAATAGGCGCCGAATGCTTTGAACATTAAATTAAAAATTAGCAATTTAACCAAAAATGTTTATTGGTTTGATTGATGGCAAAAATAAGAATTTATGATAATTTGTACATAAAACACAATAACACATAATGAATGTAATATACATCAAATTACAACATGATCT
>JAUZNC010004485.1:9331-36663 GCA_034780395.1 Vannuccia rotundouncinata | reverse complement strand
ATCCGAACCATTGTGATAAAGGAAAAATAAATATGAAGTAAATTGAATTAGAGTTGAAACGACCGTTAGCTAGCTCTTCAGAAAGGAAAATGAGATGAACAACTTATTCATCTCCTTATATATCATAATATGGGGGGGTGGTGGTTGAGAGATCCCCCTTTCCTACTACTCACTAAATTATGGATAAATCTTATTATATTGGCATTCTAAGTTATTATAATATACAGGCATGGGATTGTTAAGGCTTATCAGACTTTTTCAGGCTGAAAATTTATTTTTCTAATTCATCTAAAAAGGATATAAAAATTCAAAGGGGTAGGGGGGGGGGGGGAGGGCTTAGTGCAAATAAAATATTATAAGATATAATTAAACACCTATTTATATGCTTTATATGTATTGATGCTTCAAATTTTTTCCCACTTCATGCTTACCGCGTAGCCATTACACCCCTGCTAACTTCTTGTTTCAAAATATATGTCAGACTTTTTTCTGGAAGTCCAATCCCATCCATGGCTGAATATACAAATAAATAAATAAATCGTTCAACTATGTATTATTTAGTAATTATAGTCATTTTACTCTAACATTTCGATCAAATTATGATTAATAATAGCTTCAACTAAATAAATCTCCCTTCAATATCTATATTTTACATAAGTCTAACAATATTTAAAAGTTGATATAATTAGATACTGTTAATTAAAATATATTACAATTAAAGTATTAATACTACTCATTTTTTTTTTTACTAGTAGTGATATTTGAAAACGTCAAATACTGTGTTTTATCTGAATTGGTGGACATTATAAAAAATTAAAGGTAACTGAAACTATAACGAGAACATTTGAATAATTTAATTTATCAAATTACCTAATCAAATCGTTATGGCATAGGTAAAAGTTTGCTATAAAATTTATTTTTACATTAAACACATATAAGTTATACTGAATATTGATCAATATGATCAATTTAAAGTGGGAGGTTGACAAAAAAATTTCAATTATTTAGTTCACTTAAGAGGTTTACTGAAGGAAATGTTTTAATTGTTATCATTGATATTTATATTTCCTTTTGCAGGATAAGCATGATAACTCCTTACTTCCTAGAGAGATTTTGTATGAAATGAAGATTTTGCTTTGTAAATTAAGAGAGGAGGCCATTACAATCACGGAAAATTCAGTGGCTAGGGCTACTTTTCTGGGTGCTTTCATGTCATTTAGACCTACCAATAGCGACAATTTTTTTGCAATCGAAGAATATAATCGGTTGTGTGGTTCACCGAACATCGAATTGAAAGTTATTGTTGCGAATAGCTATTGAAATAAAATAATCTTATATTAACTTTCATTTTCTTTTAATTATTGAAATTACTATTTTCAGGTACACAAACATAAAACAGCCCACATTTATGGTGTCCAACGGGTCTCAGTGGGCAAAAAGTTTCGGTCAATTTAGAATTTTCTTTGGGGCGAATCCCTCCGATCCCTTTTCTACAATAACGGGTTTTAGGATAATCTGGTTGGGTGTCCGCAAAATACTAACACACGAATTTCTTAATATCGAAAACGCTGACCGACCACACGCAGTATAGAAAATTAATGGAAACGGAAGTAAGTAATAAATAATAATGTTGTTTAATATTTTTATTTAAAAAATGTTATAGACTGTAACATTTAATTATAACATGTTCTGTGTCTCAAAATATTTACATTGTATACTTAATCAAAATTATTTATTATTAAAAGTTATTATGTTACAACAGTTATCATGTTAAGTAAGCGATTAATACTTGATATATTATAAGAAGTAACAACGTTGTTAACTTTGGTAACATAATAACTTTTAATAATAATAAATTTCAAATAAACATAGAATGTAAATAAACGTTAATCAATTAGTATTACCTATAATGCTTATACAGGTATTAGTTTCGTCTTAGATATTTCAGTTTTTATAAACTGGAAATAACATGTTTCACCGAGGAAAAATCACAGTCGAAACGTCTGATCATTTATAATTTCTATTTAAAATTTAATTTGCATTGTGTAGTTTATATTAACTAAACGATTAATTTTATCACAGAGAGTTTTTATTATTTTATTTTGTATTGTATTTAAAAAAAAATGTTTGTTGAAAACCAACAAATGAAAATTAGAAATTTTGTTATCAATGTATATTATCATCAATGTAGGGGTCAAAATATTACTTTTAATTGTGATGTATATATAATTAAAATATCGAATAAATATAAGTATGTAGAATTAATGTTTAACATGACGTGTCATTTATTGAACCATATTATGTATATATATATAGGGGTTGACAAAAAATATGTAATTTTTTATATAATTAGCAAAAATCAATACAATTCATATGTATAAGAGGTAATATTAATATAACGATTTTTTGTCGATCCCTATAATTATTATATGATTTATGTTATCATAATCAGTTGTTTAAACAAATAAATTGCATGGCAATTACTATGTTAAAACAGTATAATTCTGTTTAATATTGTAGAATAAACTTAACAACGACAAAATTGACCAAAAGCGGAAATGATAGAATGACACACAGTCCTATTGTGGCACAACAGTCCTACCAAGCCACCACCGAAAAATGGGATATTGCTGGTGCAGCGGCAATGCTTAAGTTGGTAAGATGTATTATCGTATTTATACATTTTGAAATTTATTTTAAGTTAGTATATATATTACTGATGGTTCAACTAACCCCAATATTTTATTCTTTAAATTGAATATTTTTATCGACAGGCAAATTGTGATATCGGCCAGACACTAATTCTTTCAACTGCAAGTTCGATAGCAACGACTTCCACCTCTGTCATTAACGAAACGGTTATTATTTTAGAGTAATAAACTTAATTATATATATGCATTCATAAATACATACATAGTTACATAAGATTGCCTGTTTATGAATTTAAAACAGATCTTGCTTTTAAAACAGAGAAGTTATAAAACTTTAAATGTTGTTTTAATTATGTTTAAAATATATATATACTAGCATATTAAAAGTTAGATTACATTTAATTTAAAAATAGTAAGATTTTATAGATCCATCCACGATCACGATTAATATATATATATTTTTAAATTCAAACAATATGAGATTAGAGTTAAAAGTTTAAATTACATTTAATTACAGACATCCATCCACGATTAATAGCTGGCATGTTATCACGGATGTGTATAGCTTCTTTAATATGTCTGTCAGGGGGATCTTTAGAATATTCTAATATTTTTGTAGTAAAAGGAATGGTAGGAATATTTACAATTTACCTATAGTTGACATTATAGGACATATTGTTTAAATTTTAAAAAAATTATATTAATCGTGATCGTGGATGGATCTATAAAATCTTTCTATCTTTAATATCTATTTATAAAATATGTTTACATGCAGTCACCCTACCCTGTTCTTTATAATATTAAAGATATCATAGAACAACCATTTTTTTTCGTTATCAAATATATAATTATTTATATCGACTATTCCTAATTATTTTTTTCAATTCTCGATTTATTATTTTCTAAATAGTGTGACTTTTTGTCTAGATGACCAATCAATCTAAGAAATCAAAATATCGCTTAATAAACTATATATACATATCGATAAAAGTAAAAATATTTTTGTTTTTGTATCTCTCGACCGGCAATTTTAGAGCAAAAGATGGGTGGCCACACAAGTTGCTTTAGACAATCTGTGGGGATAACATTTAACTTTTTACAGTTTGACATGTATGTTCATATGTATTTTAGATATAAGATTTTGATTTTTTCAAAATATAGTTTTTATATATCTAGTTGTTTTTAGTTAATATTTGTTAAGCCGTGTATATAAAATTTTCTGTTTAATATATACCTAATTGATATAATAAATTGTTTCAAAATAAAGTTTTTATATATCTAGTTGTTTTACTTATTATTTTCTGGGCTTATATCCTGATTATTTATTAAGTCAGTATAATAATGAAAAAATATCTATTACCGACATTCATTATTATTATCATTCATTAGTATCATCTATATTTTAAAACAACTTGTAATCATTGTAAATTTAAATCATTTTCAATATCTAGTATTATCTGTTTTTAAAAAATATTCAATACAATCTCTATGCACTCTATATCGACATTCTCTATGCAGTCTATTTAATATAATAGATTTTTAAAACATTAAAAAACTAATAAAATTCTTAATATATATTTATACATGTTTTTATCCAAATTATATAAATAATTTGATTTATAATCAATTAAGCACAACTGCTCAAATACTGGTAAACAGTATTTTAATAATTTACAATGCCGAAGATAAACTTCCTAATAGAAAAGTAGACAGCAATTTGTTTAACCGCAAACTATCATGAAGCCAAGCTAATGAGCGTAGCATAGTGGTAACATATGCTGGCCTAAAAACCAGTGTGTCTGCGGTTCGAATCTGGCTTCGTACCCTTGGCTTCATGATAGTTTGCGGTTAAACAAATTCCTGTCTCACCTTACTTTTCTATTAGGAAGTTTATCTTTGGCATTGTAAATTATTAAAATATTGTTTAAGTACCGGTATTTGAGCAGTTAATTTGTGCTTTAATTGATTACAAATCATCTTATTTATATTCTATCACTGCTCTGGAGTAACATTATAATTATATATAAATAAATTACTAATGGTTCAAAATAACAATTCATATCGAAAAATATGCCGCTTCATTTAGCATCTTTATTTAGTTCCCGGTGAAAACTTAGAATCCCTAAAGGGAGAGTAGATGGTAATTGTCATAGTTTTTATATATAATTTGTTTATAATTGTAATTTTACAATTTAATAAGGATGTAAATTACTTTAATTAAACAAATATTTACGCTATACTAGTTTAATAATTGATGCAGTGCAGTAGTGTAATTTTTGGTTTTTTAGTGTTTTTGCCCTTAAGGTACCCATAACAGATCAAGTATCAATTTTAGAGAAAAGAATATAAATAGTTAAAAAAAAAAAATTCTGCTTTATTAACTAAAATAACATAAATTAACCGTATAAAAGTTAATATGTAATTAATAAAAATATATAGTATTCCAAAGAAAAAAGATTTTGAATTCCTAAATATTTTATATTTTAAGATAGCGTAATTTTATCCAGAAATTTCAGCCTAATACAATTTATTGTAATTAACTATCTATAAATAATCAATATATAGTAGCGTATAGGTTAAAATCATACTTTTTAATATTTGTAAAATTAATAATGTTATAATTATAGGAAAGTAATATTTTAATTTCAATCAAGTAAAAATGTATATTTTTAAAATCATTTTAACACCCGGCCCCAATAATGCGTATAGTCAAATATATACCCTGATATCACGTAGTGCGGCGTAATACGTTCTTAATAAAATCCTTATTATATATATAGCTTCGTACTACTCAGGTACAGTTATACCTACTCAAGTTCCGAATAGCCTATTTATTACTACTAATAATATTTACAGCCACGTACGAACTTTTTAAAGTCTACGATTGTTAATTTTTGATCGCAAATTATTAAAGATCTGTGATTTACAAGCAGGCTCATGTACTATTATAGGAATTCCTTAAGTGTTTTCATATATACTATACGTGATAAAAGTAGTAATAAAATTGTATGTTCAAGATATATATATATTGCTTTCTGTTCTCAAATATATAATACATTTTTAATAAATTTAAAATTACATTTAAAAAATCTGGCAATTATTATGGATTTCAGTAGCAAAAATAACTAAATTATTTTAATTTCAATAGAATAAAAATTTCTTTTCCTAGAACAGAATTCTAACACCTGAAATTTTTGTTCGAAGAAAAACAACTGCCCTATTTTTTATTCCGTGGTTGTCTTGAACCAATTTACAATGTATATAAATGATCGCTTCAAACTACCTAATTAACATTCTTAAATTTCATATTCAAACAAGAATTTTCTAAATTTGAAAAATAATAGTATTGCAAAACACTTCGTTTAATAAGAGCAATTTTTGCATCTATAATAGATTAACGTCATTTTTAACACTTGGTGCATATGGGTATTTATTGCCGGTTTCGTGATTATTATTTAAATAATTTTCAAATATAACCATGTTTTATAATGCATGACTATATAATTAAAAATTGGTAAATGTGTTAACTCAGTTTTGTTGTAGACCATTTTTAAGAGTATCCTTCTTAAATTCGAATAGCCGTACATGTTTGAATATAATAGTGTGGAAAAATCATGAATATTTAATAAACGTATATTCAAGATTAAAAAAAGCTAAATTTATGAATATAATATACAGTATAATATAATAAAATTCTATGTCTGCAATATATATATCTAGAATCGAAATGAGGAATAACAAAACTTGATTGACAATACGCTACCATGTTGTAAGTATAAATGTATTGATGTACTTAAAAATAATAAACTTCAGTACTCTAATTATAAACAAAGACTTTTCTAAGAGATCAAAAATTTTTATAAATGCTGAAATACTCTTTTCAAAGAAATATGGAGTAAATGCATCCAAAATCAGTCTGACACGTACACAATGGATATTTTTTTCACAATCTATTTAACGGATACGTGAACTGAATAGGGAAACGGAATCATAAAAATTGACTAGACAAATACATATTTACAACATACTAAGACAAAAATTGACAAAAGTTATAATATACAGCTTTCATATCGACAATGTAGTTCAACCAAATTTGTATTAATTGAACCGAGATATAGTATTTGACATCTTATAGACAATATATTTACACACTAGTTCTCAACATTAATGTAAAAGATTTGATTAAAGTAAGAGAAATTGACGAGACTAGTACATCAGACGTTGAAAGGATGCACCTCACTACGATGTGCCTTAAGTTCATACATATCGGAAAACTCCCCAAAACACAAAGGGCAGAGATAAGAGTCATCTTCAACCTCAATGGGTGCTTCCGCACCTCCACAAACGGGGGAAGATTCTACGTTCATTATGGACATTGAATTACCACTGTAGACCGAGAGAATTTGCGGAGTTTGAGGATAGATTTCTACAACAGAACAATTATTAACAGCAGAAGAAGATTGTTCTGTTTTAGCTACAATTTCAGGTTTCATCTCAATAGGTTGGGTGATTTTCGTTGGTGAATCCAAAACCACATTATGACTCGCTGAAGATGTCAAACACGCGGGATTTAATTCAAGTTTCACAGAACTCTTCTGTCGGTCCATATGTCCCACGATTTTTAATCCAGTGGGATTTCCTGAGTCAGAATTGGCTAAAATGGAATTGAAGCTCTGAACAATTGGTTCAGAGGGAGGAGTTTCCACGTTGGGCTGATTAGAATTTTGAACTGTTGTTTCAGGTGGGCTAACTACTTCAGTATGGTTGGAATTCTTTACTACATCTTCAAGGACAACGGAAAGTTGAGATTTCGCCGGAGATTTCTGTTTGTTTATTGATTTTAACACAACTCTGAGACTCTTTTTCTTTTTCATCGAGGACATTGAAGACTTGTGTCGTTGAATTTGATGTGATCCCCCGACTACACCACGACGATTTGACAGGGTGATCTGCTTCGAATTGTTTCCAGTGATAACCCTGGAAGTCATAAGCTGGCCGTTTAGAGGTGGCTGAAAAACGGAAAATAATTATAATATGAAATATTATAAATAATATCGAAATATATCAATTCAATGTTACAAAATATTAATTTGTTATTTAATGAAAAATACTTTAGATAAAATACGATACATTTATAAAGAATACTTTAGTATAACTACTTTCAAGTAGTATACTGTTTCAGTACGTAAAAACAATTGATAAACGGAACAATACACATCATACAAAAATTAGAAAAAACAAAATTAAATTAAAACACTCTAATTCAAAATTATTAACTGTTCAAACAAAAATAAAGTGTTAATGATGCAATTAAATTAACTCAAACCTATAAGCCTTTACAATGTAAAGCAAAAATTGTTTTTTTTGACTATGCTCTTTCATTTATAATAGTCTCGCTTCTATAGCAATCTTCAGATATAAGGAACGAGATACCAACATTGACCCCGATTTTTTCCTTTTCCCATATTAAAGAATAAGACGTGTATTTATTACTTTACTTTACAAGAAAATAATTTCTTATAAAATAAAGTTGTTGTATATGATTATGAACATATAACTGATTTCTTAACAACAAATGAACACATGTCTTATTATTTGCATATGCTTTTGAATACTGGTATTAGACTCAATGTTAAGTGAATTTTCGCTAATAATGGGTCTAATACCAATATTCAAAATTATATGAAAATTTAGTAATATGAGATATTATGTGTTCATTTTTTGTTTTAATATGACAAAATCAGTAATTTGTTTAAAATCATATACAAAACTTTTTAAAACCTAACTAAAACTCTTTATTTTATTAGAAATAGGCCCTTTCTTGTAAAATAACCTATTTTTATATAAATACTCTAATTCTTTAATATGGAAAAACGAAAAATAGATCTGTGGTCCAAACCAACACCAACAAACGTCCATTTTGAAATGTTTGACATCATTATCTACAATTATAGGGGGTCAATGCTGGTACATTGTTCCTTGTGTGGAGGGGGCTAGCTGCCGGTCAATAAAAGCTTATAACCAAAACGTCTGTTTATGTAAATTCTGTATAATTTTTATAACATACATAAGTTAAAAATAATAATATGTAGTCTACCGGAAAGTCATTAGGCCATTTAGTCAAACAATTTTTGATCATTCCTATGGTTGGAAAGTAGGTTGTATCTGTCTTTCGCACTGGATTAGCAATGATTAAATCACGTTCCACAAATGTTCGCAGAAAGTTGCGCAAATAGAAAGGATTATGTGTTCCCATACGCCACAATTCTTTCATTCGTTTGTAGACATCCGGATGTATCTGAAATTTATTGAACACATTTTACCTTTAATTAGTAACAATTAATTACTGAAATCCACTAACAATTTAGAGGACAAAAAATGAAAAAGAAGAAACCTAGAACTCAATAAATGTAAAAATTATGATTTACTTTGAAGCCGCCTTTATCTTTAGATGACCTTTTCAGTGCGGGCTTCTCGAGTTTTGGTACTGGTTTCTGAGGGGGTAAATATATCAATATTCATTTATAATAATAAAAAATGTTTATTTATCTTGTAAAAAATCATGAGTACAACCAATATGGAAAATAATATTATATAGTATAAATATATAGAAATTTTCTCCAAAATTCGTCTCCTCATATCTTGGAGGTCTGGGCTAGGAGCCTGTCATATCCTCTGAGTGACTCTCTGAAAAGAATTATTTTTGAACTTCTCCTGCTCTTGTAGATTTACTTTATTATGTTAGTAAGGTGCAAAAAACTCATCTGTACATAATCAGACATGCAGGTTTTCAAATAATTTTAATTTGACATCATTCATTAATTTTTATAGTTTTTTTATATGTTTTATTTTTTAAATTCTTTTAAGTTAATTTAAATTCTTTTAAGTAAATTTAAATCTTTTAAGTAAATTTAATTTTAAAAAATAATAATAATTGTTATATGTAATAAGGTGAGCCTTAATTCTGGATCCACACGTTCGATTTTTTACTCTGCTTTTTGACTATTAACTTATTAATAATAAGAAATGCATTAGCACTGTGAAAAATCGAAGGAAAAATAGAAAATATTTTATTCATTCGATTCAACTAAAATGGAATCGAAACAAATTATACTCGTGTGGACGAACGAAATCGAACCGTGTGAAACCATTATCCGGTAAAAGGCTATTTTTATTGTGATTTGAATTACAATTAAATTTTAACAAGGAACGGCTGCAGAGACTAAATTAATAATGGGAACTTGCCTATACCAATTTCATTTTTTTTCAAATACTGTTTACATAATATGGAGTTACGTCTAAGATTTAAGTTAGTAAGAATGCAACATGAAATAGATTTGGAATAACTTTGATTGGAAGATATGATTTTTAGCCCACGGCGTTGGATTATTATGTATGGGCTGAAGAAGTAATGCGAATTCAAATATAGATGGGATAAAGGTAAAACGTAATAATTCACAAACTGGGATGTCATTAACGTATTTGATTGAGACTTCGAGGTCGTTAATCATAATAATAAAGGCTACAATTGATAGAGGTCCAATGATAGTTCCTTTAGCAGTGAACCAATTCAAGAAGATCCCTTAATACTTGACGCGTTGGAATCTGTGAGCTAAAAAGGTGTAATTTGAAGAGGTATAATGGAACGTAATATTACATAAAAGTTTGGCGATCACGACTGAAATATCGATACAATCAAAGACTTTTGAAAATCCAAAAGTCTAGAGGATAAACCGTTATCTGACGATTCAACAAGATTATGTATTACTGAACTACCTATTCTTATTTATAATATAGTTGAGTATTAATTCTGTAAATAGAACATTTATTTGCGTATGATTTAAGAGGACCCTGATCATTAACGTTCAAATCTGTTCGTAATTAGTATTCTAAACAAATAGTTAACTTGTAAGAACTAATATAGGTCTATTTAGAATTTATTCCAAAATAAAGTCTATTTTTTCACAATAATGTCTACATTCACCCCATCATTTGTTGAAGTTATTCTTTCATACCTTTGACTTATCACTATTTGTGGAACTTAAATATGATTCACTAGCGGCAGAACATAGTCGGGTCTTCCTGGGTGAGAAGTGAACCACTTCCTCATCAGACGTTCCTTGCGAGCTTGACTGTCGTCGAACTGTCTCAATCCTGCTGGCAGTTTCAGCCGTTTTCTTTATCATCACAACGTATATAACAAACGGTCAAACAACAACATAACAGTCTAGATAACAAAATTAGTTACCTTTGTCTTCTTAGCTTGTGCAGCATTCGATTTTGACTCTATTTCATTGGAAGTCTTTCGTTTTCCAAGGGAAACATTGGTGTGAGGAGTCGAGTGGTCCTGAAAATCAAACAAATTGGTAAATTAATTTTGATTTACAATTATCTATATTGAATTAAGATTACCCCATTTTCCTTAATTTGAGGCAACACTAGAGAGTTCACATGGTGCTGAGAAACAAACTCATCATGATAAATCATTTTATGATCATTGAGAAGGTGCATGTCTGTTGTCTTGGCAAAGCAAAGTGGACAGGAAAAGACAATCAACTGTTTTGGTTGTTGGTGGTGCATGTCGGTAATATGATCCTTGATTGTCTCTATTCTGAGACTTCGAAACTTACAGTAGGGACAGTCAAGAACATGTACCAGTTCAGAAATACTGGAAACATTGTTCATTCTGTTTTAATGGCTAAAATAAAAAACAAACGATGAATTTTTTTTACAATTTTAAAATATTTTATGTAGAAAATTAAGAAAAATTAATTAAACAATTATTATTGAAAGAATCAAGTGTTATCATATAGTCAAGATATTAAATTTGAACCACAAACATAAATGCAAATAAAATATACCATTTCAATAATAAAGTGTATTGGTTAGTCTAGAAATCAATGAACAATAAAAATGTGCTCAACTCTTTGGCTTCACCTTCCTGATATTGGACCAAACAAAAAACACAGATTTGCAACTAGATATGTGATTTGACTTTAAAGAAAATGTGTCACTTGTCATAAGTTTGAAATTTACAAGGTGAATGTTAAAAAACAGTGATGACATAATATTATTCAAGATCGGAAGCAGTCAGTATGTGCAAAAGGCATTGTAAAATGTGGAATCAATGAATACAACATCAAACATTAGTTGTCATCTTTGAGAGTTTGGCATGTCCAACTCATATTGAAACTATACCTTGAAAACTTCTAGTGTAGGTGTATATTTTTCCTTTTACAAATCATATAAGAATCAGAATTCCAATTGTAGCCACTGTTGATGAGCTTAAAATATCTAAATCAATTTATCAATAAGAAAGCAAAATGTATTCTATACATTGTCATTCCTCAAACAAACTATGAATATAATTCTGTTTTTGTTATCGAGTAGATTATGAGTGTCTGACTGATACTTTATGAATCATATATAAGAAATTGTTATACATACATATGAATATTTGTTTTTATTTTACAGAACTATAATAAATTGTAAAATTACCTATTATGTAACTTTATCAAAATTTCCTCTCATTCATGTGTAATTCTTTCTATTTTATATAATATAATGAATAGAAAAACTAGTACATCTACTCCAGAAATGTACATCTAAGTCTATCATGGAGAAGAGAAGACGTACTAACCTAACACTGCAAGATAAATGGAAAATTATCAAAGAAGTGGAGAAGGAGACACATATAAAGCGATTGCAAAACGATTTGGAATTGGTAAATCTACTGTTACAAATAGGTTTAACTTTTAAAACATAATAATGGAGAATTATTGTATAATAATTATATTATATAATATTACTGTTTGGTTATTAATAAACATTTGTAAAATTGAATTTTGTTAACAATCGTAAGTTCAACATATTCTACTAAAAATCGATTTTCGTCTAATCAGAACTTCGCCTAATCGGAATGAAAATGCTTACATTTTACCTGTTCCAATTGGCCAGAGTAGACTGTACTTAGATATTTTTGTGAAACCTATGTAAATGTATTGACTTTTGTAAAGGTAGGGTAAGTCAGAGAGGCATATAATAAAAAATAAGGTAAAATATAATACAGTAAAGCACTGATTATTGTAATATATTATATGTCATACAAATTTATTGTATGCAACTGGCCCAATTGCACAACATTCAGATACAATAGCGGATAAAAACCTTTACATTAAAAATCAATCATGCTTTTAAAGCAAAAAAAACATCTGTTATCACTCACTATACAAAAAAAGATTTGTTGAATAAAATGTAGAACAATGAAATGTGCAAACTATTTGCTTTGGCTGCACAATGAGGGAATAGCTGTCAATAATTAAAATAACCTAATGATTGCATAATAATAGACTTCAAAAATCATTTCACTGATCTTAAAACTAATTTATAATCACTTAAAATTTCCTCAATTCCAGAAATTTCTGCACATAAATGATGTCTGTAGTAGGTACCAACATATATTGTATAACTCTGTCAGAATTCTTAAAATTGTTTTTTTTGACTTTGTCACTAGCTAGTGTCACCTATTCAAATTTTTTTAATGAAGACAGCAAAGTTGAAAATTGATCATAAGAAACAGAATCTGTTTGATAAATGAGAGAATTTGGCAACATATTTTTTTTAAAAAACAATACACTCTATTGGCCTGTGTATGCTAGATATATCCTTGTTAGACTATATAGAATGCAGCCTGGCATTTGTGGCCTGCCTAATATTGTGTATTTTGGTTATGGCATAAGATTTTAGGCCTTTCCTGTCTGTTATATATAAATTTGGGCTCTGCATACACAAACTCATGGCCATA
The DNA here is from genome assembly GCA_034780395.1 of Vannuccia rotundouncinata. Classification (NCBI taxonomy): domain Eukaryota; kingdom Metazoa; phylum Platyhelminthes; order Proseriata; family Coelogynoporidae; genus Vannuccia; species Vannuccia rotundouncinata. The sequence goes on along the minus strand of JAUZNC010004485.1, from coordinate 23,208 downwards.
ATTACAATATAAAAAAGTCCTGCCTAATATGCAGCTGAAAGCCTGAATTGCTGACAAATGGATATGAAGGTAATATAAAAAGATATAATATTTTATAAAAACAAAAAATTAGAACATACATAAAAATGCATAATAAGAGGGTTAAAAAGTGTTTCAGAAAAAATAAAAGTATGTAAATTATATTTCTGGTCAGCATTTTAAAGTCGGACTACAGAAATTGACATATTAAACCTTTTTTGCCAATTTCTTTGCTGAATTGTCTGCTGATTTTGAATTTTCTTTATTATATAAAACGTATACCTAAAAATAATATATATTTATAAACAAATTTATTATATATATATACTAAGATCAGCAGAGAAATTGGCACAAAAGGTTTATTATACATTTTCTGCCAATTTTAGTATGAAGTGGATATTGGTATGACTAGTTGGACACCACAAATGAACCACTATTGGTACAACTAGTCTTTAAATGGTCAATCAATCATGAATTTCAAAATCATGCTTTATCTGTATACAAAAAAAAATGATATTGAATGTATTTGTTATATGAAAAACTCATACAATATTAAAATCTGATTGTAAAATATTCCTGTTTTGTCATATAATAAATATATTCAATATCATTTGTTTCTTTGCATATAGTTTTCTAAATATCAGTACCAGTACTGTAACATTCTATCAAAATACAAAATTAAATGAAGAAATCATGTACATGGTAATGTATGAAAACTGCAATTTATAAAATGTAAAATGCACTTTACTTAATCACCAAATGAAACAAACTATGGCCTGTTAAAATCACTCTCAACAAATGTACCAAACTTTCTAAGCCTGCTTTCATGTTTCATGACAAAATTATTTACAACTGTAAATAGGTATAAGGCATCTGTTCTAATTTGGGACTGTGATGAACAATGAACACTATTGAATCTGATCTACATCCTAAGTCTTCTAGCTGTGGAGAAGGATTGATCTGCTGATGCAGAGGTTGATGGATTTACAGCTATTCATTTGCAGATAATTTTTACTTCAGAAGTTAATGCTCAGTCCTCAGCATTTAGCTCACTCACATATACCCTAACATCTTCAAAGCAGTCAGCATTCAGCTTTTCTTTCTCAACCATAACTTGGAAAAAATAACTTTCTTATCAATATTATTCTTTTTGAGAGCATTCAAAAGAAGACCTTCTTCCAGCTTCACATAATTCTAAAAACTATGTTGACTCAAAACCTGATGACATTATTTCATCAATGGATTTAAAATAAATATGATCATTTAAATCTTTAGGATGATGCACCTTTCCATGACCAATCTCCAATTTTTGTGGAGCACACCTTTGCCTTGAGAATTCAGGTTAAGGAAATTTGTGGACTCTTTCTCATAAGCACAACACCATAAAATGATTCAAAGAGTACAAAAGACATGATCTGTTGTTCTTTTAACAAGGCATTGACCAGCTACTTCCAAAATCTTTCCTCACAAAGTTTTTGAAAGATTATCAGTATGGGAGAACAGAAGTATGCATAACAAAAGACAAAAGTAAAATTTAAAGTCATTCATTTCAGCCAGACAGCTAATGCATTTAAAACAAGCTAGGTACCTTTGCAGTCTACCTGCAAGTTGAGCATAATTTCAATAAACCACTGGCATCAATTATTTTACTTCTATTGGATACTCATTCTCTTTGATGTGAATATTTTATAATTTTCACAATTTGCTTTCATTATGTATTTATTTAGAGGGAGTATAGAGAGTGCAGGTAATAAATACATAGAAATTGTGGTACCAAAAGAAGGTGTATGTTTGCAACCAGTTAGGAATATTTTCCCCATATTCCTCATATCAGGGTTCACACACTTTTCAACTATAAAATTCAATATGTTTTCCATAGGTTTTTCCATATGTTTTCCATAGCTATTGAAATATAAAATCATGTAAAACTGTTAACCCTCCATAGGTAATGTGTTGAATAGCTACTTTGAAAACTGGTAATTGGTTAATGCATATATATATTAATAAAAATATACAAATATGTACATAACAATTTGAGAGCTATTGATTACTATTTGTAAAGCAAGGTTTAAAAAATAGTCTAAAAAATTCAACAGTGCAGTAATAAATTTGGCAAAAATATAGCATAGTATATGTACATAAAATAATATTCTTAACCAAAGGGAATGTTATTGAGCTAATTCTATATGCTTAGCCTGGAGCTGTTTATCAAGATCTTGGATTTTACAAATAGTGTCTTTTAACTGTTTTCAAAGGGCATGTGCCTTAGTAAATAAATTAATGCATGCTGATGAAGCTGCTTTTTCTAACAATGTGTCAGCCTCAACGAAAAGTGATTTTGCCACTTCTGAGAGACTTTGCTTCTTAGCCTTAATTGCAGTTATCTCTTCTGCAACAGATTCCCATTTTCTAGTCTTCTCTGCTTCTTTCTTCACATTTAACAGGTCCTCAAGAAACAGCTCATGCTTCGGTCTGGTCATCTTCACTGCAAGAATCAATGCCAACTGAGTTCTCTATCTCTTCCTGTCTGAGTGTAGTTATAAGGGGTATTAGTGAAGCAGGGGTTGCCAACCACCCAACTCACTGCAGGTGGCACAGGGTTATGTGGTACCTGTAGCAGGCCCTTACTGGGAGCCTGACCTGACCAACATAAGTTAGCTGAAAATTTGTGCATAAGTGCATAATAAGTAATAATTAGTAATAAGTGCAGATTGGTAAAATTCACCAAACACTGAACACCAGTTAAATGAATCTAAAATTAAGTTAATTCCTAATTGGTTGAACCAGTTAGGAATCTAAAAATATCATTTTTTAAACTGGTTGTATTAATAAGTCTGACAAGTTAATAGGAATCTGAAGAAAATAATAATTCCTCATTGGTTGACAAGTTCCAATTTCCAAAACAATCGCCAATTTGTATAATATACAATTTAAAATAAAACGAAATCAAATATTATTCAAATTATTCAAAATCTAAACAATTGAAACCTCGATCTAAGACTTATTAAACTGTAAAAATATTAAAAGTGATAAAAATTGTTGCAATATTATTTCCAAGATTAATATGTGGGTTCCATCTTTAAAATTATATCTATTTTTTAAAAAATTATTAAATAATATGAAATAAACGATAAAGAAATACTCGCTTTTAGTTACATATAACTATAAAAAAATATATAGATAAAATTTAAAATAAATATGCCAGGAGAATTTGCTAAAAATTAAATAAAAAAACAGTTTTGTCCAAACATTAGCTCAAACAAACTCTTTAAAAATAAAAATATTAACTCTTAGATATCTAAAAGTTTTCTAAGAGAGTCTATCTTTCGGCTTAAGTATCACTGTCTCATGAAATAACATATCTCTTCTCATTTAGAGTTTCCATGCTGACACTCATTAAATAAATGCCAGCTCTTAAGATTTAATTAGATTCAACAAGAAAAATCATGGTTATTTTATTCTTACCTGGAGGATGAGAAATAGGTTTTAAGGATTGAAAGAGTGCTTATTGGGTTAGTATGTCTTTGTGAAGTCTTAGGAGATGTCGATCCTGACTCCAATAAAGGTGGCGCAATCTACGAATGGCTCTTTGGTCCAGTTGGATTTCTTGTTGAGTGACAATGATCCTCCTTGTAATTGGCACGAAAAAGGCACGACAACCTATAGGTGTGATGGAAGCTTCAATGAAAATTTTATATAGTTTATTTAGTCACCTTCTTCAAAACTACATGAAACAATACAAAGCAAATTATAGTTTCTTTGAACGTTCAACATAAAACATTAAGCATGATCTTGATCTTGATCTTGATCAGTCTATGGTTGATCCTTCCAAAATAGAAAAATTGAACCTTCAAATACAAACATCTCTGTTGGAGGCAGTTGGACCTAGCAAACAAGTCTAGCCGAGTAAAACATAATGGATATCGCAAGTCGGAAATCCGGATGTGTATACAACTACCAAAAGGAGTAAAAATACAGATTATCTAAATTATCTATAAGGTGTTATCTAGGTCAACATGAAAAAAAAAATTTAAAATATATTTTTTTAAATCAAGTTATATTATTATATAGAATATAAAATGTACTATTATTTAATATTAATATTCACAATAAACTCATTTGCGTCCTGTAAAATGTTTGAAATGTCTATACATTAATATATATATATAATATATCTATGGTCAGTTGTATAGAGTGCGTGCATATACATTAACCTCCCACTGTACATCTGTTGCAATATCTTTTCTGCAATGTTCAATCAATTTTGTAATATTTTATTCATAATTGTTTTTTATCTTAAATTTCCCAAATATTCATCAAAATAAATAATTCCATGTTGTCCCTTTTCATATCCATCATTGGAAATATCATTCAATCGCACATATTGAAATCAGGTGAATATGCGGAACTTGGTAGAACAAACTAACATTCCTTTCTGCCATAAAGTCAACTGTGTAACGAGAAACATGCATTGGTCTTAAGTTCTCCTATACGTCATTTGTCTTCTTTGTTCTCTAAATTGATAAAGAAACAACAGCATTTGTTTATAAAGATTCAGTTTCTGAATCAACAGATTGTTTTCTTGGAGAATTTCCGAATATGACAGGCCGTACAAATTGACACCAACATTGACTATAAACTTCTTTTCAACAGACATACGTTTTCCCAATTCTCTTTTGCTAATTAAATGTCATGCTCGTTTGCAGTATGACAGTTGCCGTCCTCATATACTACTGGACGTCTCATATCGAAGACAAAAACACAAGACTCTACTGAGGGAGCCATCTATACTCAGCCGATTTAAATAAATTCTACTGTTTTATTTTACCGAGATTTTATCATTATTTTACCGTTGAAAGATCTCAATTAATTCCTGACACAACAAATGTCAACTTTTACTGCTCAAAATTGGGGAGGTGATCACAACAGGAAATGTTGCAGCTCATGCATAAAGTAAATGTCAGCAGATGCAGTATATTGAGTTAGTAGATTTTTTAATGAACATTGTAAATTTTTTGTGTACAAAATTTGTAATTTAACCTAAATATAAATTGTATTTATTCATTAAACGAACAATTTTATCAAAACAGCCCATATATACTGAGTATAGTTAAAAATCAGGCAAAAACTACCGATTGCTAAATTATTATAGAAATGCATGAACGAAAATTATGTAGAAGCTTGCAAAATATTCGTTTTAATAATTATTAAAAAATTGCAATTTTTTCGCGTGAATTTTGCTTTACACTGAAAAAATGTATTAATATTGAATATAATTGTGTTAGAATTAAAAAAATTAAAAATATCAAGTACCTAAGGTAAAATAAAAATAATTCAACCCTTCACAAGGATATCATTATTAGGACGAACACAAATTATATCGGACGCAGCACCTAGTATACAGTCTGAGCTAATACTTAAGAAGACATATTAAAATAATACAAAAAAGAAAACAAAAGAAAACATTTCTAGAATGTTACGGAAATTCGGAATGTCACCTTTAAAAATTCTTATTTTCAATTTTCTGAATAATTTTAACATTACTATCCTCACGTAACTAAAACAATATGATAATTTCCTACATTGTTTTTGAATTTATTTTAGATGTTATATACCTAGGTATAACAAATATGATATATAGGTCATATAGTTTTATTCAAAAAGAATTTGAATTTAAATCGTATGCCATATAACTCATATTAAAAGAATAAATTGCAATTTATACTGTATTTATTTTTTAGAATCATTTTTTTAATAAAAGAACATTCATCTATTCAACAAAAGTATAGCCAAATCAGAGACATAAGATTGCAAAAAGATAAGTATACCCTTAATATAGCATGTTATACATAATATCCATAAAACGAAGCAGATTTGAATTAATAATTTCCCCATTCACCAAAATAATTGGTAATTATCTCTCTCTATTAATTTCGTAATAACGGAAGCACCTATAAAGGAAAAGAATCAATGGATCCATATTTTAAGAAAAAAATACCTCCTAATATATTTTACTTATATAAAAGGATAATATATTGTGTTCAATTAATTTATCTTTAAAATTCTGATATTTCATAAACAGTATTAGAACACAATTTAAATAGAGAAAGATATTTCGATAATGTGTTTAAAGAATTTGTTTGAATTATGGTAATACTATGGCATCATACTAATTATGGATAAAGCATTTTCCTATGTACCCCGAAAAGTCTAATTGAAAGCATGAATTTTCATGAAACGTATTCCTTTATATTGTAGGTCAAAATAAAATCTTTGAAAAATAGATTGACTCTTCTTTTTCGGTTTCTAACTTTATTCAGCGTCCATGAATATTTTAATAATCAGTGATTATCTAATAAATCATACCAAATATATCAATTACAAATAATAGAAATCAATAAAAACAATTGTTAAATTGAAAAAAAATATTATTTAAAATTAGTCGTTTCACAATTATAATCTTACACTCACATAATATATACATCGGAACAAACAACATATTTATAAAAATATTTTGAAAGAAATTACCGGCGAAAAAACAAACAAAAATAACTTTGTTTAGCTTATTAATTAGATGGCTTTTGGTTGCCTTTTGTAAGTACTAACTACTTAATACGTTATTATCAAATAATTAATATTTTATCAGATGGCTCTTGCTATTTTTTTAAAAAATCTTGCAGAAATTGCGAAAGTTAACAAATATTTTGTATACGGGCTTACAAAGTTATCTTTGTTTTTTTATTTAACTCGCGAAGTTGATGATAATTTAAAAATGTAAGTATAGAATTCTCTTGTACAGTTTTGGTACTTAAAAGAAATATGTCAAATATTCTCGATGATGACAATTTTCGGAGATATAATAAATAAATATGATGTTTTGGCAGTTTTAAAATATAGTTACATCTAATATTAATAGAACAAATTTTCAAATTGAATTTCTCCAACAACATTATAAACGTACACAACATATTTACATAACTCTGCTAATACAATTACTAAAATTTTCTGAAATTAAAAAAAATAGTTAAATATTAATAACATTTTTAAAACGGATTTACTCAACTAAAGTAGTTATATCTCTTGTGAACCAATGTATTAATACAAGTTATACATCTACATCTTCATAACGAAAATATTTTTGAGAGTTAAAAGGGATTAATCAGCTCTCATTGATGGACTCAGGATTTTGATTCATTTCAATGACAGTATAGTCTACTCCTTCCTCTGGCACTGTGGACATAAGAGGGACTTCTTCTAAGTGAATGGGGGACGCTTGCACAACTTGGATCACTGGATTGTGCACAAGTACGTCGTTGGTTGACTGAACAGTCCATTTAACAGATTCGGTCAGTTTTTCAAAGCTTGTTGAATCCGTCTCCAATATTTCGGTTTTCTGAAAGGAAGCATCAGAAAACAACCAGCCCATTATCGAAGGTCTTTAATTGGAATATGTTTTGTTTTAATTAGAATTCAAAGTAATTGATCTCTTAATGTTTTCATTGTGCCTTCTACTTTACTATAACTGTTTTGTAGTAATATAGTAATAAAATGGTGAAGCAGCAATTACAAAATTTATTTATTTAGTTAAGTATAATTAAATAATGTGAAATATGTATGTTTTTATACATTAAAAATTCCTATTAATATATTTCAAAATTCTATTACACCATAAATGGTTTAATTACACGGAATAGTTTTACATTTTAAGCTTCTATATCCATTTTATACCTAATTATCTGTCACATCACTTTTATTAAATTTTATAATCAATTTAGTTTTTTTATACCGTTTCTTTTTTCTATTACTCAGTAATTTGTTCTGAAGAATACTTTTTCTCGTTGATAATGCCAGAACATTCATCTATCCCACCTAAACTACACATCTGGACTACATAAACCCCCTCTTTACCGGGAGTACAATATTCTTCAGCTGACATAGTATAGCTGCTATCACGTCTATTGTGTCGCATACTGTTTTCAACGACCTCGGTTTGTTTGAACAAGTCAACACATAAAATTTAAATTAGGGTGTCTCACACATCCACCATTAATATGGCCTGCAGATATGATAAACTCTAAATCTGTTCATCTCCGATTCAATTTCTCCATTCAAACTCCCTAGCTTGCAAACACCCTGTAACAACTCTCTATTAAAGAAAAAGAAAAACATTTATGTTCTTATTCTCAATGTGGTTTAGCCATTTGTTGTACCAGCGCACTTGCGGTTTCCATTTTAATAATTTAATTATATTTTTATTGATATTATGGTTCAGTTTTTATACAATATTAAAAATGAATTCAAAATATGTACAACCTTATAATATATTTTTGGATCAAACTTTAAGAAGAAATGGGACATTTGGAAATACTAAACATTATACAATAAATAAAGTAATTAATGGATAAAGAACTAATATTCTCCTATAAGATTGATATATTCTTACTCGATACTGTTTGGTCTTATCTTGCTCGTCAATAATTGTACTATTAATTTATTTCTATAAATAAAGTAAGTGTATTAATTATCAAAAACCCGTAAATTACTTGCAAATATTCTTCAATAAGATTTGTTATCTTGGCAAAAGTTGGTCGATCTTCAGGAATCGCACGCCAGCACTGTCGCATAAGACAATATCTGGGAAAAAAGAATTATTCAATTAATCAATTAACATAATGTTCTAATAATATTAGTCGTAGATGAAAAATAATCTGTAAACTTATGTATAGGATTAATTTGGCTAGCAATACGTTTATTGATTTTGACTATAATATTGCATTATACATTTTAACTAATTGCTTACACATCTAATGGACATCCATTGGGAGCTTGCAAGCGCACTCCTCGAAGTACTTGATCCATGACTTCACTGTTACTCCGACCTGGGTATGGAACATGTCCGTATGCAAAGACCTCCCAAAGGAGCAAACCCATTGACCTGGTATAAATATATGAATCAACATTTTATAATGGATAATTATTAAAGACATTTCCGAAATCCTTTAAAAATAAAAATTTAAAAAAATTTAGCTATAGAGATTTGTAAATTAAACAAATATGGTACAATTATGGGAAATCGTGTAAAATACATTAACTAACAAAACTATAGATATGCCACTTTCATTACAGACAGAAATTTTTATACTGACTTTGTTAATTTGTATCTCATGCACACATTGAAGAAAAATGTTCTGATTCACTATTTTATTTAATACCTATTTTAATTAATACCTAATTTCTGCTGACATTGGTAATTTGTAGATTATCCAATAATAATTATAATTAATTCGATTAAATAGATTTGTAAATTTAAAATTACAAAAGTCAATAGAAATTAAATCTGATTATTGATTAAATAAATCGAATACTTCGTCAGAATTTCAAATTTCCTTTGGGCTAAATTCTGACTCAGTAATCAATTAATTTAATTAATTAACCTATACCATAGAAATTGACTAACATAATATTTTGCTTCCATCCCTAGAAAAAATATTGCCTATCTTTTCAATACAATCGCGTAGCACAAATCAATTTTTATAGTCAATCATTAAGTCAACTTCTATGAGAAAATTTACTTTTAATTTAATTTACATTATATATTACTCCCTATTTTTAAGTACTCTGTGTAATTTTAAATATTAGTTGAATGATTTTATGCTGTGAAAAATCTAGCAGTAAGAAATATAAATTTATTGATGTAGCTAGGTTCAGTAAAACAAATCAAAATATAATTTACTATATGTCTGGTTTAATGAATATAGATATCAACAAATAGAAACGAACAAAGTGGTATAAAATGGAGCAAAAAAGGTATACTCAAAATTGTTTAGCATATACCGATAGGTAAAGGCAAAATTAAAACAAAGTAAATTTTTATCCCCTAAAAATAATGTTAATTAATAATGTTAATGTTAATAATATTAATTAAGAAGTTTATTACGATATCAATGAATAAAATAACCTGCTGTCTAAACAATCGATAACCCCTATTTTTTCGAATATTACTATTTCAATAATTAATCAATAATTAGTTTCGTTATCGATTGTTTAGCCATCAGGCTGAGATATAATAGCGTGGCAAGTCTATCCTTTGTCTGTATATGATAATTAACATTTTTAAGGATTTCTATATTAAGAAAGTACGAGGATGCATAGCATTCAAGTACTTTCTCCAAGGCATGGAAATCGCCAAAAAAGTTAATTATTCGAATAGGTATATTTCACTGTCTTATTTAGCGGACATTCTCTTGAGAAAATAATACTTTAATAGTAAAATAGTAGGTACTTAAAATATTACTTTCTCTACGTTAATATACGTTATCCATATTCAAATGTTATTTTAATATAAACACTAGTCAATATTATTGTTCTTGTTTCCTGATCAGACATGTATTTTCTATTAAAATAATTTACCTAGTTATACGATACAGAGTACTGTAGATAGTGAAATATATTCATTATTCACTATTCATTGTTAGTCTATATATAGGTTAATGTATAAAATCTATTTCCAAAATACAATTTGTTTAAGTTTATCGAAATCAAAAATGTATAGACAACATCTAATTCAATGAAAACCATGACAAAAAGGTATTCAGATTTGTTAGATAAGTTTGGTCAATTTAAATCAATAATACATTTTTCTATGTTACTGTTTTTATTTTTTCATATATAGGTATATTATATAGGTACTAAATATACATTTTATTTATGAAATCATAACTTTGTAACATATATGTTTTTTAATTGATTTAAATCGGACAAAACTTAATATCTGACATGCCTAAGATATAAAACTTTGAACACTTTTATGTCATGAGAACTTACCACACATCTGTTTTTGAAGTATAAATACCATCCATATAGGCTTCTGGAGGCATCCATTTAATTGGAAGAAAAGCAGCTCCATATTTTTTATAAACGTCCGATCTATAATTATAAATTTTAAGAATAATTGTTTTAGAGAAATTGCGTGTATCAAATTATTCAAACAGAAGTAACTACTTTTAAATTATAGAAAGGTGAACGTTTTGTGTCATAATTTTATTATATTAAAAATTGAGTTACTTTATATGCTTGTATTAATTAATTTATAAATTGCTTTGAGTAAGCTGCCAAAGTATATAAACATAAACATGAAAAAAAGAAAATACAAAAATTGACATTATTATTAATTTTAATCTATTTAATACGTTTCTTTCCATATTTGTTCTTGTATTTTCCCAACAGGTAAAAAGTCAAATCTTTTTATACATTTATATTTTAAACAATTAATGTATTTGACAAAAAAATATTTTTTGAAGTATTTCGGCATATATCTTAAAACAGAATTTAAAAACGTACTTTTATTAAATTAAAATTATTGAATTGCAAAAAACAAAACTTAGTCTGTAAATTAAAAATGAAAAAAATATTTTAATTATGAAATAAAACACCTATACTATTTTTTTTCACTTACTGATACAAATCACGAGAAAGACCGAAATCTCCAATTTTAGCGGTACAAAATTCGGATTGTTCTGACAGCAGAATATTTCTAGCAGCTATGTCCCTGGAAGAAAAAATGCCCTACTCATTCTTAATGAAACAAAAATATTTTTTTATAATATTATATACTGATATTATTTTAAATTACATTTATTTTAAATTTAAAAAATTCTGGGTACAAAATTATTAAAACATCAATAACACAAAAGTTATAAAATCCAGGAAACTAGTGAGTTACAGGTCTTAACAAAACTTATAAAAAATATTAATTTAGTTTGAATATATTAATAGTAAATTGTACCTGTGAACAAACCGTTTTTCCTCAAGGAATTGACATCCTTTGGAAACGTCTAAAGCAAAGCCAAGTAGTTGCTCAATTTTCAAAGAAGTCGGAAGATTCTGAAATAAGAACATCGGTGAAAAAACATTTTTCCTGTTTTGATTTATAGTTAAAGTACTCTTTTGAAACAGTTAGAGATTTAAAGTACAAACTTAAGGACAGTGTACAATTCATAAAAGTAACTATTAGTACCTATACTCTCAAAAACTTCAAATTATTAATTTAAGTAATGTTCTACTTTTTAGAAAATAAAATTACGAAACTAGACATCTTCGTATATATTTCTTATAGTTTCTATCCATCTTTGAAAAAATATTTCATTTTTTAATACAAATATTACTTCAATTTTATAATACATTTTATATGTACGTTTAAAGATTAAAAAAGTCCCATTATAAAACGAAAAACTTGTAAATTGTAACAATATTTATTATAAATTTTCGAAAAAGATTAACAATAATATTTAATTATTCAAATGTATTAATTGATAAATAAACATCCTACTCCATAAATAAATAAATAATTTAATAAAGACACAAAAACTTCGAGAAACAATAATTATGAAATTTCTCTTTATAAATATATTGTTTTTAGTAATAATTCTACTCAATAAAAAATATTTTATACCCATTCTCAAAATAATAGATTTTTAAAAATACACAGAAAAACTGAAAAGTATGTTTTTCTTAACAAAGATAATTTTTTTTAAAAAACACCCTTTTAAATATAATACTTAGTTTGACTAAAATATTACAATTTGAAAGATATAATATCTACTTCTAGGAATGTAATTTTGTTTGGACTTTGTATTAAAAGTTGATAATTATAAACGAAAAATATTTCTTCTTTTTAAAATAGGTGATTCAGTCAAAATACTTCAGTCAAGTAAAAGTGAATTAACTAGCTAGACAGTTAAGCACACTTACCTACAAACCTTAGAAAATGGCAATCATGTTTAAAAAATGATTTCTAATGGATTTGTATAAATACTTAATACTTTTATCTATTTTAAAGAGTTCAATCAAGGTTATAATTTTAATATGTTTGTTTATTATGTTTATATAGGTTTTCATCCAACTTAAAAGCAGAATATTATTCATTTGATAGATGAGTTAGATAAATTCAATTATAATATTACGAACTGAGTTTTATAATATTATACTTTATTAATTAATCAACATATTTTCAGTTTATTTAAAACTATCTTAAACGTTTAAATTAAAAAAAAATTAATTACAAAAAGATTTATCTAATATGGCGGAATGTGTTAAAGAGACATGAATATAAATATAAATATACATTACAATACAATACAAACCAAACCATATTTAATTATTAAAATAAAATTACTTTATTATACTTTTAAAATAAATTTTATTTTATTTTGCATTGTATTGTATTGTATAGGTATGTTTTTATCACAAAAGGTAATTTTTAGCACCTATTTATTTATTTATTCGCTAAATCTCTTTCTATTGTAAAATATTATCATATAGTTAATAAAATATAGAATCATTTAAAAAACAATTTTTCAGAAAATACGTAACGGTTCATATTTTTCACTTTACATAAAAAATTATAATATATAATACAGTACATATACTACAATAATAAGTCAATTCACAATCATACGTATGTTTTCTCTTCCATTTAAGAAATTTTTAATATATGTTATGTTTATGTTAAATATTATAAACAATCTATCAATTTGCATCACATAGGTTTCAAAACAATTAAAAGGTATAGCAGACGCTTTAAAGGTTGCTATTTTATTTTAGCGTATAATTTGAGCGAGTGGCTTAGTAGTAGAATCTAATGGAGGAAGGTGTTTTTAGAAGAAGAAAAAAATGGAAATGGAGAAGGGTGTTTTTAAAGGAAGGAAATGGAGGAAGGTGTTTTTAGAAGAAGAAGAAAATGGAAATGGAGAAGGGTGTTTTTAGAAGAAGGAAATGGAGGAAGGTGTTTTTAGAAGAAGGAAATGGAGGAAGGTGTTTTTAGAAGAAGGAAATGGAGGAAGGTGTTTTTAGAAGAAGGA
>JAUZNC010004474.1:25790-36680 GCA_034780395.1 Vannuccia rotundouncinata | reverse complement strand
CATTTGTACACAATCCGATTTTTTACTGGAAGCCAATGTAATTGTTTTAGGAGAGGAATAGATGGGGTACGCCACAATGAATGAGTCGCAAGTCTTGCCGCTGTATTCTGAACACGCTGAAGCTTAGTCATGATAGCTTGTGTTGAATTAATGAGAATTGAGTTACAGAAGTCGATTCTTGAGAGAATTAATGTTGTTACAAGATAAATAACACTGCCATGGGTTAGATAGCGTGAAGCACTTCTTATCTGTTTGATCCAAAAGAAACAAATTCTACAAAAAACACATGATGCTTGAAGGTGAGCGCTACACCAAACATCACTCCAAGATTTCTGGCAGAATTTGTCGGATGTATGATAATACCATTGAAGCGCAGCGAGATGTTGGATTGAGCCAGTGTGTTATGTCTGTGTACTATTAGATTTGTTTTTGACGGATTTATTTTAAATTTGTTGCTTGACATCCATAAGTAAATGGCTTCGAGACACAATTCGATTTTTTCCATATCTGTTTCTTTTTCCCGGCCAATCCATAGTTGTGTGTCATCTGCGTAGAAGTGGTATTCTAGACCAAATGATTTAATTATGCTTGATAGGGGACACGTGTAAGCAGTGAAGAGAAGCGGTCCCAATACACATCCTTGGGGTACTCCATGGTTGAGTTTGCACTGAGTCGAATTTGTGTTATTTGCAAACACAGTGTAAGAACGATTTGTTAAATATAGTCTCTTATCCAATTTGAGGCATTTCCACTGACACCAAACCATACTTTAAGCGTAGAAATTAAAATATCATAGTCAATGGTATCGAATGCCGCTGTTAGGTCAAGTAAAACAAGAGGTGACACTTTTTTGGAGTCAATGTTTGTAAGCACACTGTCACTAATGTATAGTAGTGCAGTTTCCACACTATGTGATTTACGGTATGCCGATTATTTGTTATGTTACATTCTAATATATTGGTGGGTTATTTTCTTATAGATATTTTAAAATACTTTTAGCTTGAGACTACCGTTTGTCTTCTCTCTATTCGCATTTTCAATCAACATCTTAAATAATTGATATATCTATATACTACATAGTTACATATTGTTTTTTCGCGTCTATTATTCATGCAGTAATAATAGCGCTCACCTTAGATATACAAATTGTATTGTCTCATTTAAGGGATTATGGTTGATTACTGTACATTTGCTATATATAATTTTTAATTATAGATGGTTTTTCTATTGTTAGTAGTAATTGATTAGTTAAAAATATTTAAATATTCAATTTATCATGTAAAAGTATATATCATTTTTATTTTTGTTAGGTATTATTAACCCTTAAATTAAAAGTTTTCGCAAAGAAAAACTCCATTTTCATAATTATTTTATTTCTTGCATGTTTTTTCAAGTTTTATACATGCAGCACATCACTTTAGAAGCAAGCTCTTTACAAAAAATTTTAATATTATAATAATATTTATTGAGAATTTTAAAACATTTAAAATCTTATTTTTAGACTTATCTCGGGCTTCTATTATGGCTTATATAATCTAAATAATATTTATATATGAACTATATCAATTATAAATGTATCTGAAATGTAGCATAGTTTTATTTTTTATCATATTTTTTATACGCCCACTGTTAGTGAATTAAGTATCATTTGCTGTTACAGTTATTGCAAATTAAAAGTTTTCGCAAAGAAAAACTCCATTTTCATAATTATTTTATTTCTTGCATGTTTTTTCAAGTTTTATACATGCAGCACATCACTTTAGAAGCAAGCTCTTTACAAAAAATTTTAATATTATAATAATATTTATTGAGAATTTTAAAACATTTAAAATCTTATTTTTAGACTTATCTCGGGCTTCTATTATGGCTTATATAATCTAAATAATATTTATATATGAACTATATCAATTATAAATGTATCTGAAATGTAGCATAATTTTATTTTTTATCATATTTTTTATACGCCCACTGTTAGTGAATTAAGTATCATTTGCTGTTACAGTTATATGTCATTCGGAAATTATTCATAATTTAGTTTTCATAATTTTCCAAAATTTTTAATTTCATTGAATTTCTGATTAAAATATATTAATTTCTGATTTTCATAATTTTGTGTTTTCAGAAAAATTATGAAAATCGGAAATATTATATGTCATTCAGCATTTTTATGAAAATTCAAAATTCTGAAATGATATATTAATATGTTAAAGTTCTGATAATTATAAATTCAAAATTATTTATTAAGGGGCCATTCATATATTACATCATCCTTTTAAACAGAATTCCTAATACTCCCCCACTCCCCAATAATCAAGGGTAATCATTTTCTCTATACCCCCTCAAATATTACATATTATTTCTGATGTAGGGCCTATATGCACCCCCCCCCCATACGTAAATAATTTTTATCATATATTATCATAGATTTGAATTAATCATTTTGATAAACCTATAGTTTGGTGGCATAAATTGCAAATTTTTCCACAAATTCAAACTAAAAAAGTTGATGAAAATGTATGATATAGGTAAGACAATGGGATAGAAGTAATGGTACAACACAATTTCTATTTTACATGGAAATTCCCAATCATAGACATACCAGGCTGCATTCCACTTCTCATTAATTTTTCTATAACAATATTACATGGTTGATATTTTGGCCATTTTATATCTATACAGGTACCGTCAGAGCAGGGTGGGCTTGGATAGAAAACTGAAAATTTGGAAAAAAAGTCAGAAAAATAATGAAAAATACCTCATACCAAAAAAATAGTTCTGCAGTCCATGTGTTATGAATATTTAAACATTATATGGAATAAATTTTACTAGGTATATTTCTTTTAAAACTTGTACCAATTTATTAACTCTACTAAAATTATAAACTATTGTTTTATTATCATTAATTTTGCATAAAAATTCACTCTAAAATTATTTGGAAAATAAACTATATCTTAGCCCTAATTCCAAAAAAATTATTCTGCAGGCCCTGCTATTTATATAAAAATTGCATTGTCATGGATAACATTTCATTCATAACAGCCATAGAAAAAAAACATACCATGTCTTTTATGTGCAATACATTTTTTGTATTATCCTATTCTTTCACTATGAAATTCCTGATTGTATGCTGGATATATCCTTATAAAGTTACATGAAATGCAGGTTAACATATACACACATCAACAAAAACATTTAAGTAAACACCATTTTAATCATGTTCTTCTTGTAATTTCATTTATTAACACAATAGGAAAATCATTGACATTTGGTCTACTAATTTGAAAGTAACAACATATAGATAATGTTCTTCAAACAATAAAATTTGTGTTAAAACTCTAAAATACTACATCTCTCCCTTTTGTAAAATTAAATATTATTTTTGATTTTATTCATTTTAAAATAAATGATAAACAAATTTAAAATATTTTTTCACTAAGGAAAATTTGATGTTTTTAAAGTTCTACTCATAAAACTATATCTTTTATGTCCTTCATCTTTAATATCCAATTTAACTAGAAAATATAAAAAAGAAAGAAACAAAATACATTAAAATGAGAATAGCATCTTTTGGAAAGTAGAGACAAATAAATAAGTAAAGCTAAGAAAAGATGCCAAAAACTATCATAATTGCACATCATCTAGTCATAAAAAAGAGTAGAAAAGTATTAGACACAAAATGTTAAATATTGCATTAAATATGTACTGTGCAGCCTTCAAAATAATGTGAGTACATTACATACATGCCTACATAATAAAAATAGAAACAATCTGTTATACAATATACATATTATGATATAATTAGTTTATAGCTATGTTTTATTTGTCTACAGACTATGTACAATAGTAGCTATATCTATTTTTTATCTAAATATATTAGTTAATAACAAATTTCTAAAAGTTTTTTTATCAAATATATAAAAAATATCAAATGTATAAAATATTGTATTACAAAAAAATAAAATGATAACATGTTTCCAAATTATCCACCACCCTTGGATCTGCCAATTCAATTTGAGTACAATATATTTATATGGTATAAAATCCTCTCAATTATCTGTTATATTCAGTGGTGGGACTAAAAAAAGGATATTATCAGAATATTATTGAAATACATAATACCAATTAAATTTTTCATTTATAAATACATATATATATTTAATGTCATCCGATTAAAGCACTTG
The DNA here is from genome assembly GCA_034780395.1 of Vannuccia rotundouncinata. Classification (NCBI taxonomy): domain Eukaryota; kingdom Metazoa; phylum Platyhelminthes; order Proseriata; family Coelogynoporidae; genus Vannuccia; species Vannuccia rotundouncinata. The sequence continues at coordinate 32,499 of JAUZNC010004474.1, read as the reverse complement.
AGCATTGCCAATAAAAAACATGTGGTACAATAAAAATGCAAATGAGAAATTAAATGTGTCCAATGTGATCTATTTTGGGCAGCAATAGAGGCTTGATGTAGATCCATTGAGATTGATTGTAGGTCGTCTTTTAGCTGGTCCATGTATGTACTCTGTAGAGCACCTTCCCATCTGAAACATTCAGTTGGTTGGTTTGCCACATTCATCAGAATGGCAAGTAGAGTTTCAGGTCTTGAACTGAGGAAATGGCCAATTAATGCTAGATGTTGTCTTTTGATTGATACTGTTGTTGGAGGTAGTTTAGTTTGCTGATAGAGGTCAGCATTGGAGCAGCATATAGGGTAATGAAAATTAATAGCATATCATAACATGTGCCTGTGCGATGAGTTGATGAAATTTGCCAGTGTGTTGGTGAGAGTCCAGGCTGCTGCACTGTAAAACAAGACAGATTTTACACATGCTATAAATAGTTTAACCTTTACTGCATCACTGGCTGTGGATCGCCAAACAGATCAAGTTTATGAATTGCAACCCAAGCAAGTTGGAGTCTTTGTCTAAAGCTTGATTTGTTATCTGCAATTGCATTGTCGAAATAGGCGAAGTTGGTGTTGACTGTAGGTGGCTTGCATGTCATTGTTATTATTGGAACCAGGGTTACACCTATGAACATTACTTCCGTTTTTGATGCATTCAGCTGTAAACCTATGCTTCATGATGCTATCTCAAAATGAGTTGATTGCTCTTGCAAAGCCTGGGCATTGTTGGAGAGCTGTATACAACAGCTGGTTGAACTACTGTTATAAGCCTTCCCTCAATTATTTAAAACCCTTTAATATCCCCCTATTTTTCATTTCCCTGGGCTAGGCAAATAATTGATTATTTCCTGTACTTCTGCCTTTCATCACTTTAATTTGAGTAAATTAAATCATTACTATTATTATTCTTTGCTGTTTAAATAAAACAATTGTGTCTTAAATCACTTAAAATAGTTTTACAGACATTATCATTTTTTTGTTAGGCTTTAACACCCCTAACAATATTTATTAAAATTATAAAAACAATAAAACCTTATGTTAAAAACCAAAAAAAAAATTTAATGCAATATTTTTTGAATATATTTAATTATGAGTCCAGAGTGTAAATGTCATAAAATGGTAGATCTGTAATTGTATAATTTTTTTTCTAATTTGCAGTAAAAATTATTTCTATAAAAGCAATTTTTTTAAAGTTAAATGTGCAATTTTTTAAAAGCCAGCATGGGGGGTGATAAATAATTATGATTCACTTTGTTCTCAAAATTGGCATACTGTTATAATAAAATCTTATTTTTTTAGAATTCTTATTATAGTTTTACCATCATTTCTCCTACATAAAACAATTTTTAGTCCACACTTATTCTATAGTATTAAGTCGTAGTATTATTATCATAATTGTATAGGTTAAGATAATGGGACAGCTAGGTCCAAGACAACTTGACCCAGGATAACCCAGAGCAAAAGGACAACATATTTTTTCTCTATGTTTTGAGAACATTAAAAAATATAAAGTTGAAACACATGAGAAAATGCAAAACTTTTCTTGACATGAAAGCTATTTGATGTACATGTCATATTGAGAGTTTTAAACCATTTTTAAAGTATCTGTTTTAAAAGTTTTTGATTGGCTTATTCATGTTTAAAATTTAATTATGATTTTTTTTCTAAAGTTATGCTTTCTCGAATTTTTTTACTTTATACTATTTAATTTGTTGTCCTAATAATATTGTCAAATTATATTTATATTGTCCCTATTTTAATAAAGGGCATATACCAAAATTGGGTGTTTTGGGAGAGCCAATTGAAGATTTTTCTTTTCATTTTTTAAACTGGGTTTGTTATGGGTATATCAAAACTGCAATCCTTCTTATTAATGGGGCTAGAGCATTGAAATTTTTACACAAGAACGTTCATAACCTCACTAAGACAAACTTTAAAATATTAGATACAACACTTATTAAAAATAGGGATGATAAATATATATACACAGTCGAGTTATTCTGGTCCAATTTGTCTTTTCATTTATGGACATAAAACTGCATTCACAATTTTATTAAATTGAACACATGATGAATCCTGCTATAATCACATGTAATCTGGTTTTTATTTCTCTACGGCTATGATATTATAGGTATTCTTTAAAAGATACATTTTTACAAGAGTAGTATGGGATGGGTATATCTAACTCATGACTCATCTCACCACCTTCTCCAGCCAAAAAAATAGTTTTAATTTGATTTCTACATCTAACAATAAGAAAAATAATTTTTTGACCACCTCCCCACACATAAATTTTTTCATAAGGCTTAATGTAAATGCACTTGCCTAATAGCAATATATTGGATATATGTGGAGAATTTTATTTATTTTTTATTAAGGATATAAGTAATTTTATTGACAATATTTACTATATAGCATATAGAGCAAATAAATGTTTTATTTGAAACTTGATTAAATATAGTTATCAATTTCTGATGGATACTTATTGATTTTTGCAAATGCTTTCATTTTTACCTAGACGTAAGGGATTTCAGTAATTTTAATGACAATATTTACTATATAGCATATGGAGCATTCGAATTTACAATTAAAAACTTGATTTAATATAGTTATATAGCTATTAAACCTGACGAGCTCTTATTGATTTTGTATCAATACTTTGATTTTTATCAAGATAGGGATGGATTTAAATATTTTTAATGGCTGTTAGTACTATATAGCATACGAAAAATTTTATTTGACTACTATAAACTTGATAAAATGAAGTTGTTGATATCTTACATACACTTATTGATTTTTACCAATATTTTGAATTTTAGTAGTGCAATAACCGATTTGGCTAATTAAATTTTTTATTGTACTATATTACATATGCAGTATTCGATTTTTTATTAAAAATTTAATTAATTGTTGCGATGATTTTTAATTTTTTAGGAATAGATTACTTTTAATTGGAGTAGTATTTCACAATGTTAACGATTTATATTTTCTAGTTCTGTATTATTAGTAAATTTTATTAACATAAACAAAATTTATCAAATTTTATCAATGCTAAAAATCTTTAAATATCTCTCAAAGTTCCTAAATATCCACATTTTAACACATTTTACCAATTTTTATTAAATTTTATAAACATTTAGCACATTTCAACACATTTTACCATTGCTAAAATTTCTTAAAATATCCTTAAAAATCACTAACTTATTATTTTATTTACATTTGACACATTTTAATGAAATTTAAAAACATTTAGTATATTTTAAAATATTCAAAAGGTTTGGACATTTTTTTGCTTTTACAAAAAGTTTTTAAAATTCCATAAAAATGCATACTCTTAGTTCAATTTATAAAATTTTCTTCAAATGTTTCAAATAAGACCCAAACTTAAGTAGTCGGTCCCTTATTTTAGAGGACTACCATAATTTTGATAAGATATCCCTGATTTGGAGAAGATTACCCTGAATTTGAGAAGACTGCCCTGTTCTCTAAACATTACTTTGACTAATATCTATTTATTCATGTTGGGTATCTATGTTGTCCTGATAACTCTTTTCCGTTTTTTCACCCACTTTTTTTCACAAATTTTGTCATGAAATCCAAAAATTGTACATCTGATAGCCTCTCTTAGTACTGAGACTTTGGAGTTTGCAGTTAACCCCCTTTTTCCAGCCATTTGAATTTCTTCAATATTGATGCTAGTTGACAGACTGCATTGCATCGATAGAGGTATGGTAACTTATCCATAAAGTTCGACTCAATGATTTTCTCGATTTCCTCCAGGGAATTGTGTTTAATTTTTTCGGCAGTTGATCCTTGATCATGACCGATGTCGGGAAACAGGATAGTTTTCTTGCATGTTTAAGATTTTTAATTTTTTTCTTAATTTTTTACATGTTTTTTCATAAGATTTTTTATTTTCTCTTCATAGCCCACCAGTGAATCCTCTCCCTGGCTATCGTTATCTTCATAAATCAGCTTGTCTTGTCTCCCTTTTTCTCCTTTCTCCTCCTGCTCCTCTTCCGATTATTTCTGTTCGCTGAGCAACTGAAGTTGTTGCTGCCTGATTGAATACATTGTATTCATATTATAAAAAATACTAATCGTCATCATTCATGTTTATAAACATAATTTGTGGAAAATTTATTAAAACATGGCAAGGAAATGTTTAATAAGGAATAAGGACATTTAGGATTTATTGTAAGTTTTCACTGGTTCACCAGGACAATGTACAAGTCATAATAACTGTATATGATGGCCCTCCAACACATGAAGAGCTGAATCTTATAAGACTACTTGATATTGTGGTGATTGACGATTTGATTGTGGAAACGAAATCTTCACCGCCCATCAGTTTCCTATTTACAAGAATGGTGCATCGCTTACCTTGCTTTGCAATCACAATCAGCCAGAATATTTTCCAAAAAGGAAGTGAGACACTGATTCAGTCTCGCAATACCCAATACTTGGTAATGTTTAAAAATCCACGCGATGCCACACAAGTTAGGCAACTCGACCGACAAATGTTTCCTGGGAATTCTAAATTTCTGACTACAGTGTTTAAGGAATAGGATATTGTTAGTGCCCTTTGCCTACCTATTTCTGGACTTGCATGAGACAACTCCTGACTACTTAAAGTTAGAAATCAAATTCTTCCTGGAGAGGAACCTCAATATGCATATCTCACACTGCGCAATCGCACAAACATATAATACTTGGGAAAAGGCATCTAAAAGGAACAGTATGGCTGGAGATTATCAATTTTTTCCACGATTTGTATTAATTGATGAGGAGTAATATCTAGCAATGAAAACGCTAAAAAATAGGGAGAAGAAAACTGCTTATGTGGGTCCAGATTTAGAGCATAAAATGTATTCTTAGAACATGCAGTAAGAGATTCAAAAACGTTGACATGTAGAAGAGGAACAGTTCTCTCAAACCAGGGACCGCCTGCTTAAATCTGGGTCTTATTTAAAACATTTGAAGAAAATTTAATTATTTGATCGCTTGTATGCATTTTTATGGGGGAGGGAGGTCAAAATTATTTTTTTTAGATGTAGAAGTCAAATTTAATTTTTTATTTTGGCTGAGGGAGGTCAAGGTAAAAAATTGTTTTGGCTGAGGGGGGGGGTGATGAGTTATGATTTAGTAATACCTATCCCGTACTACTTAAAAATCTTCAATAATGTCTAATATAGCCTAAAACTGACTTTCTAACCTGGGTTTTCACCATCCCTTGAGAACCCTTTAATTTTATAAATATGTCCATTCATCGCTTGAATTGTTATACTATTCTTATTTTTATTTGTTTCATGTAAATTTTTATCATTTTGAATTTTGTACAATACTATCAAACTTATTTAAAATATTGATACTTTATCGTTCATATTTCTATATTAGTGATTTTTAACAATATAAGGATATACATATATATTAAAACAATGTTGACTTTTATAATTGACCCTGAAAAATAACTTGAATGTTGCTTTAATATCTCTTGAATTTCAAATCGGGAAATGCGTGAGAACCCTGTATTAACCTAAAACAAATTAAAAATTCTTACAATTGGGATGTGTTATAAATTAGAAACCCAACAACGTATTCATAGTGTCGTGGATTTTCCAATACAAACAGTATAGTCTGGTATCAGTTAAGGGTAATTTGTAAATATTGGAACACATTCTTTAATGACTTCTATTGTTCAATAAATATATTGACTTTTCTATTGACAAAATTGTATTTATGTATTTTACTCGGTTTGACTATTTCATGTGCAGTGTATGATTTTTAGGCAGCTTTCTTTCAAACAGTTTGTCTCATTCATTGACATTATATTTATACTTTAATTATATATATTTGCAATCTAAAATTATTGTATATGAAATTGTTAGGCAAATAACTTCCATTTGATTACTTAATTTGAAGTTGTCTGGCAAATAGTTTAAAGTTTATCTAATGAGTACATTTTCTTTAATATTTATAAATAATATTTAATTGTGTACTTAACTTTTGTAGAAATGAGGATTGGAGGATACAATTATGCCAATTTTCTGAGCAAATGGTTTGTCTGTTGGGTGTCACCGATTCTCTCCACTGGATATAGACGACCAGTTGAAGATACAGACCTCTTTGATATTCCTCAAGAAGAGAAAGCTTGGTATTGTGGAAACTGTTTGGAGGCGTAAGTAACATCAATGGAATATCATTCACTTTAACGTTTTAATTGTGATTATCATTTATATAAAACTATTTTGGTAGCACATATTTTTTTTGCAGCTATTATTAAGCTGAAATCCATATCGAATTTAATAATATTTAAGCTTCAAAACAAACTAGCAATACATTGAAATATTAAAATCTAATCTTGAAAGGATAAATATGACAAATTAATTTTGGGAATAACTTCTTTGTTGCACACAGTAATTTCCTGCGATCAGGCATGTGATTTTGTCGGAAATCAGGAATTTTTTAGTCACCAGAATTGTTGGTTTCTTATGAATTGAATCTATTTTTTCTCATTTTTTATTTTTAATGGGTCACAACGTTTTGGGGAATTTTGGATATTTTTAAATCACATGTCTGTGTATTACTAAGAGAGAGGCCTTACAATATATGTTTTTGTTGTTACATTTTATTTTATTAATCCGAGATATCTACATTTTATAACTTGTTGACAT
>JAUZNC010004474.1:3841-25690 GCA_034780395.1 Vannuccia rotundouncinata | reverse complement strand
ATCATTAAGCGATTGTTACCATTTGTATAATATTTATACATTTCGATGGGAAACACTTTCTGGAATGGAACGAGATTGTGGTACCAACTAATGTAGCGTTTAAACCATGTCAACCAACTAGTAACAGTATAACTGGGCCTCCGTTAAAAGAGTATTAGCACACTTATTGTGCTCTTCATATCTTGAAAATTCTATCAAAACGTGAACGAAAAGTAACGCATGTAAAAGGACGGAGCTAAATAAACAAAGAGTAAACATTAAACAATGTAAACAAAGTAAACAATAAACATTGTCTGTATGTCTTATAAATTCACTCTGGGGCCTTTTTCATAAAGCACAAGTCAATTCCACAAGTGTTGTAAAAGAATGTTTCATAAACCACAAGAGCACACTTGTAGTGACTTGTAGAAATATGATGGAAAACCTTAGGAACAGATTTTGAGATGGTAAGATAGGTGAATTATATTCAATAGGTGAAATATTTTACTCTTACGCTCTTTTAAGCTATATAGTAACAATAGAGGAAAGGGTAGATGACCATTATCTATTGTTACTCCTATATTATAGCTGTCAGCCTATTTTATTAAGAGTCGGCAAGTGAATATGTGGGTGTTTATTAGTGTCGGCACTCAATTATCCTGTCATCAAAAACAAAAAGTTCTTTCCACTCTGGGCAATGAATAACGCTCGAGTTTTGAGGAACAGCAATTTGGCCGCTCAGTGGAATGCTGGTTATCGTCCATTTCTTGGGGGACAGCTGTTACTCATGCCTTGACTGGCTTATCCCTCCGGTGCCTGCTCCAACCAGCCAAGCGGAGGAACGCTTAAATCGGGCTCACAGAAGGACCCGTCGGATAGTGGAGTGTTGCTTTGGCCTCTGCAAGAACTGCTTCACTGAATTGCAGAGCCGTCTTCGTGTTAGTCCAGAATTCGGAGCAAATGTGATCAATGCATGCTTCATACTTCACAACATGTTTTCACGATCGCGATTATGTAGACTATTACAGGACAATTAGAAAATAATTAGACGACAATTAAGGAGATGTTTCATGTGTTCGCCGCAGACAAGAACTTATAAACGTTTTTGCTTCACTATAAAAATTGATTCTTTATACAAACGATTATTATATGTTTCCTAATCTATAAGATGATAGTTTTAATAATGTTGAATATATTTTAAACATATTTTTGCTGATTAATATTGTTAATGTAATGACGGAATCCAATAAAATGAGTTATCAAATAATTAGTTGAATTTATTACAAGAGCCTAAACCTCTTGTAGATTTTTCGCAAATCACAAGGGAGTTCTAAACTAAATTTGTTACAAGTGTTCTTTATGAAACTGAATACTTGTAAATGACTTGTGGACTTGTGAAAATAACTTGTGGATTACACTTGTGAACTTGTGTTTTATGAAAAAGGCCCCTGCCTGAATTTAACAGTTCTTAATTATACTTATCTGTCTCTTCTCTCAATTCTTCTCTCCAGCTTTCTCTTTTTTGGATCTGTGTTTAACAGTGTTTTCGGCTGTTTGTCTCGTAGATTGCTAGTTGATAGTCGAAGAGATTTTTCATAGGCCTTGCTGGAGTTTCTGGTCATGATAGTTGTGAACGATGGTAGATTCGCTTCAAGACGGAGCGCATCAGTCGAGGTGCAATTTAGATGACCGTTGATATTTCCGAGGGCCGCATTCTGGATTATCTCGAGCTTGTTCTTGTTTGTCTCCGATAGCCAAGACTGCCAGGGAGCTCCTTGTAGTCGCGAGGTAGAGAGTTCTGAGCAAAATGGGGCAGGAAGCCGATGCAGAACTCTCAGAACTCTCAGAACTGGTGCAAGCAGATAGCGCATTGAATGAGAGAGATCTGTCGAACGTGATGCCGAGAAAGACAGGCTTGGGTTTACTGCGATGATGTGGCCTTCCACTTCAACGATAGGGTTTTTAAGTGGCTTCGTGTGTGTGGCTTGTGAAGAAGGACACTTCTGATTTGGTCCAGATTGCCTCTGCTATCATGCCCTACTCCACCTGCTTGGTTGCTACTTCCTTGATCGACAACTCCATTCGATGTTGTCCATCTGCAGTTACATCTCAACAACAAAACGAAAGAACCAATGAGACAACTCCAGTTACACCTCAACAACAAAACGAAAGAATCAATGAGACATTTAAGACAACAAGAGATATTGGTTTCTAGAATAATCAAAGCATCTCAAATGCTATAGAAGAATAAGACTGTTTTTTGTCAGCTGTCACATCCAGAAGCAAGTGTTGCGACTATTTGGTTTTCTCATGAAACCACCTTTCTCAAGAACCAATAAATTTGTCATCAATTCAGATGATCTCCATAGTAGAATCTTCTTGTTGAAGTTGATAAGCAACCTAAGTCTTTTTTGCAATCTGATGTGATGCAGTGTCTTGGCATGGCAAAACAGAATTACGATTTGTTGCAGAAGATTCTGTTGGTCAAGAAATATAATAACAGAATCATTATGATGTTTATCCAGTTGAAATGCTCCCTAAAATGTTTGTAGATATCAGCAGAATCATAGATTACAATACGAACATTTATAAAATAAGTTGTTACCTTTTTTGTGGGGCATTCTGAAGATACCTTATTAAAATATTTTAGATCCATCGATTTTTTAACCTTTATAGTACGACTTTTTGACCCATGCAGCACTGAATTATACAAATACAATACAAAACAGTTATTCTGTAATAAGAATACTATCGCAGATCTAATAAAGCATTGAATTATAAATATGAATATGTTGAAGAGTGTAAGAAAGTTCATGGTCCTACGTCGGCACTTGAGACCACTTGAATCATTTTTAAATTATGCTAATTTTTCTTATTCTGCTGACGTAAATATTTTCAAAGTAAAAAGGCAAGCATGAGTCTCCGGTAAGATATTGATTGTTAAATTTAATTGTTAAATCCAATCCTCTAAGTCTGAGACTCTAAATTGAAAGAATTGGATAATTGATTGATTTTAATTCGTTATACTTGGATTATACATCAGTCTGCTCCCGACGATTGCACAAAGTGGACGCTAAATATAGAACTTACAATTTGCCTGTATTTTTTCTAAGGTAAATATAACTATAAACCGAAAATGCTTTCATTTTGATATATATTTTATTACAGTAGGTATACATATAAAATTATACGTAACATAATTTTTATTGGAAAGTATAATTCTGTATTGTTGATTATTTCTTTTATATAGTTTCATGGTCCAATCCCAATTATTATATTTTAAATATAGTATCTCGAGTGGTTTCAGTACGCTTTTCATCGATAGTATTACAATAGCCGTAATACTGAGCATATATTTGCTTGTATATCTGGGTTTAAAGGGTTAACCCCATACCCTATTATTATAATGTATTTAGCTATGTGTGATCCGGATGCCAAATTGTAATTCATAATAATTATAGTGATGCATTATCGCACTTAGAAAAAATCTCTTCTGACATAATACATATATGACTAATATCAAGAGTTGCATAGTTTTCTTCCTTTATCAACAAGTTATGTGGACTTAGAATATCTTCTATCATGCATGAATAGTAGGTACTAGCATACGCTATAGAACAGCTGTAGACATATTAATACATATTTATGAAACTCGTCCATAATTTAATATATTTGACATGTACTATGTATTTAGTGTTTATTTCATTTTGTATAAACTAAACGATTTTATGGATGTCCGGTTTAGCTAGTAGATTGTAATTATGATGTATTAATACATTTGTTGTTTTCTTAGAAATTTGACTCATTTTCTCACATTCTTTAATTTTCTTTTTATATGTAACAAAAATGCGTTAGTATTTCCATCATATGTACATTTATAAATATAATTTTGGTTTATTAGTTAGTAAATATTAATAATGTAATTATATATAATTAAAGATTATTTCCTTTTATAATCTGTATACAACTTTCATTAGTTCAACGACAAAAATAAATCAAACCATTTTCCTAATTTAGTTTGGTTATAGATTTATTTCGTGTAATAATTTTGTTTTAAGGATTGTTCTAACATGTTTTCCAGTGAATGGATCAAAGAATTGGAGAAAAAGGACCCTTCTTTAACCCGAGCTCTTATTCGAACTTATTGTATCAATTATTTCCGTCCAGTGATTCTTCTGGTTATAGAGGTGCTTGAATTATCCTACCGCCTTTCCTATATCTCTTTCTTTTCTTTGATTGTTTTGTTTTGTCTACTAGGAAGCGTTGGGGCCAATTCAAGCAATATTACTGAGTTATCTCCTCCAATCATTTGAAAATCTGCACAGTGGAAGCAACATTCGAGACGCTTGGATTTACACGTGCTGTTTGATCACCACCTCGTTCCTTGGGGCGTTACTCCACCATCCATATTTCTTCCAAATTATACGTCTGGGGATGCGTGTACGCATTAGTTGCAGCACTTTAATTTACAAAAAGGTGAGCGGTATTGTGTGTGCTAAGTGTCTAGGTGATCATAAACATGTAATTATAATCTTTTAACCACTGTGGGCTCAGATCATATCGATTAAACATTAATTAATTGATTGGGTAATTATTCACGGTGTCGTTGAAGTTTGCAGTTGGCAAGTTTTGTATTATGTAATAATTATATTTAAAGAATAATTATTCTAGTTACCTAACTTTCACGGATGAGTACGCAAAGGTTTATAGTTTATTTCTGTGAGATTTTTCACTTTTGTTGCACTAATTATACAATGAAGTGTTCCTTAATTCTAGATTCTTCGTATGAATCAACGAGCGATTGGTAAAACCACCACTGGACAAATAATCAACTTACTCACGAATGATGTTCGGCGCTTTGACACAGTGAGTTCGCTATATCTTTCAGTTTTTACTCTTAAAATGTTTCAAAGCATTACTTGTAATTTTTTGGTTCAAATATATTTGTTGGAAATATAAATGATGGACATTTCATATCGCCACTTGAAACACCCCGCTGCAGGCACTATTCTTCATGCACTACCTCTGGTTGGGGCCCCTCATCACAATAGCTGTGCTCGTCATCCTCTGGCACCTGATCGGAGTGGCCAGTGTTGCAGGGGTGGCAGCTCTCATCATCCTCACACCGATCCAGGGGGCCATCGGGAAAGTCTTTGCTAGACTCCGGTATGAAGGCAATACCTAATAATTTAGTTATCCGATCAATTAAAAGGATACAAAGCTTAACTTTGTTCATTGGATGCTTCACAAGAGAATGTTAATTAAGTTGTGTTCGTAATTTTAATTCATTAAGAAATACAATTTGATTTATGCAATCTATTTGTGTTGGTCTTCTGTTCATATTGCACCAATATTTATTAATTTTGTCATTGTTTTTATTGATCGTCTTTGCTAGACACGAAACTGCAATTCGAACCGATGAACGCATTAAGTTGGTTTCTGAAATCATCAACGGCATTCGTGTTGTCAAGATGTTCTGTTGGGAGGAAATGTTTAAAACACTCATTGGCAACGTCAGAAAGTAAGCTGTCACCTTTTACCTCCATTACTTTATTGAGGCATGTATTTTTAACTGGTTCCGCGCGGTGAATGTTTTACCGGAACTATAAAGGTGGTAATAGCTCATGTTTTGCATTCAATGTGTACTGTTAAAGGTCAGAACTGGCCTTGGTCTCTCAACAATTGACTATCACCGGTGTCGTCTTCTCACACTGGTTGTACCAACACAAAGTCGCCCTTTTGGTCATTCTGGTCGTCTGTTTCCTGCAAGACAATGTTTTGACACCTGTTAAGATGTTCACAGTGTTATTTATAATGTTCTACTTGCGCGTTATCATCTGTATTTACATGACCAACGCATTCACGGAACTTTTTCAAGTTGCTATAACAATTGAACGGGTTCAGGTTGGAATTTCTGTATTTCTTGTCGTTTTGTTTGCTGTTCGATTTTGCTACATTGTTTTTGGTTGGGACAGTCGATCATTCGTTCAGATTGGAGTTATTGTCAGTGGATTATTAGGTTTTGTTAACGTATTAATTTAATTATAATAATATTTTTGTTATAGTTATAACCGACATGTATTTTATTTCATTCATGAAAACGAAGTGAAATTTATGTTGCGAATGGAAAATGTGAGTCTTCTGTTATCTTATTCAAAACTTATTCCAGAGAGGAACTCAAATACGTCACCAAATATCTGGCTGTTCAATCAGTGATCATCTCTCAATGGCTCTACCAGCAGAAACTTGCTATTCTGGCCACATTGGCCGTGGTTTTTTTTAAAGAACTGAACGTAACATCTGCTTCCCTCTTCGCAACACTGACAATATATAGCAGACTTCGAGTGGTTATGCTCATTTTTTTACCTCAGGCATTATCAGGCATATATGAAGTCAGAGTTACATCTAAAAGAATTCAGGTTACTATCAAATATAACTTTATTTTCGTCTTTGCACTTTAATTGTGTGGCTGCCATTTCATTTAACAATATGTTTTGAATAAGGTTTATTCTTCACAATAATTACTTTATATTAACACTATTTACTTCGAGGTTACTTGTTTTTGGAAAATCTGCATTTTATTCTGGTTCCCAAACTATATGATATTACGTTATTTTCAATTCATCATAAATAGCATATATCGATATTTAGAAATATGAATTGTTTGATAATTATCAGAGTTTATAATATGTAAATGATGAGCAGCTATCCCGGAGATTCCATATGAGTAGTATGAGATGGGTATATCCAGGCCATATGAGTTATTGAGCACCTTATTTCGTACCTTTGCATGTTAAATTTCCGTGACCCTTCACGTATTTAATTCTTATTCAATAAGAGTCCAATTAATTCAAAGTTAAAATTAACCCTAATGTTTAATATTAACCCGGTATTTGGTTCCTATGCAAAATACAAAATCGCATTTAAACGATTTACGGGTAAGGCCTTAATTACATAAAACATTTTAATTAATTAGCACCATATAATCGCGGTTCTAATAATAGGCAAGACACATCTAGCTGAATTGACGCTTATTGGATGCTATTGGAATTAATACATGTTTTTCTCTTCTCTCCAATAAATTACCACATTTGTGTCTTAAATTTCCCCAGAAATTAAAAAAATTTGCCGCTGAATTCAAATTGGCTTAGTGTAGTTGAACAGAACTTGATTTCTTTGATTTCAGCTAGACATTAACAAATTTCAATAATTTTTTTAACTAATGTTACTATATTGCATATGAATAATTGGATTTTACAATTAAAAACTTAATTAAAGTCAGTTATCGATATATTACGGACATTTATTGATTTTTAGCAATACTTTAATTTCCATCAAGACAGTAACGGATTTCAATAATTTTGATGGCTAATTCAATTATGTCGGATTAGTTGAAACTTCTTCCACGCAACCCTTACGTGGTATCCCAAAATTCCCTAAATGTTTACATTTAGCTTATTTATTTCATGCTTTATCCATATGAGTCATCTGAGTATTCTGATACAAACCTCCTTTGCATCAAAGTTATTCCTCTCGATAAGAATGAGATGAGAATGGAAATTGATTGAGCATGAAATTATTTCATGTTTTATCCATATGATTCATCTAAGTATTGAGATAAAATCTTTCTACGCATTAAAGTCATTCCTTTCGTTAGAGTATTTTCCGATGACAGCGTAAATTAATTAAGTATAGAATAAGCATGAACTATCATGAGTCATCTGAGTATTCTGATCAAAACCTCCCACGAATTGTAGTCATCCATCCAATCAGTGATATTGTAGCATTATATTGATTAGAATAATGTATATAAGAAAATAAATAAGTCAAACTTCTCATTGTTTATTTTTCTATTTGTACGAAACGGTTGACTCTTTCCCTCCTTGGACTGAAAACTGCAAATATTTCCCGACTCATGTAAAAGTCTATAAACATAAATCCTTGTTATAAATTAAATTATATTTCTTCATTTAAATTTCATCATTTTCATCGACTATACACCATTACAGATTTTTATTTATATTATATAACTTAATTTTTTTTAAAAATGCTATACATTAAATTCAGGTTGCCCTGTATTTTTAGAATATTTCTCATACTGACTACTACTTTAAATGTTAGAAATCAATTAATTCATTATAAAAATACATTGACTTTATTGTTAAAATATTGCAATACATGCATTATAAAAGGATGTAATCTGGAAACTTTTCAATAATAGATGCAGACAGCGATAAATATTAGTCAGTTTGGTAGGTGTATAAAAATTAATGGTTTATGGATGAAACAATGGATTATCTAAAAACAAAGAACCCAAACATGGCTTTAGCAGCTCCAGTAAAAATTAAAAGGTTCGTTTTTAATATACCCACAATGTATGTTTATATTATCCTGAACTAAAAATAAATAAATTTGCCAAATTCGAAAAGAATTTTTCCATATTATGAAAATAGCATTGATTTGAATATTGATTGTCTAAATTTGTTTAATTAGAATATCATAAAAATTAAATATAACTCACCCATCCTCCACGACTATATATCCTTTCAAATTTATCAGTGAATAAATGAAGTACGTCATTCTTAAGAGATTCGTGATTGTATGTGAGATGCAACCCCGATTATTCGACCCCAATTGATTTCGCATTTTCGATGATATTAGTAACGATCATTTCACATTTTGAGAAATCATCCTCTTTTAAGTGTATAGATTCCATTGAAGATGAGAAAGAAAGCATCACCAGAATATTATTTCTTCTCCATTTCTATTATAAGTGTATTAATAGTTAGGTAAAGAACACTACCTCAACTCAATTTTTTCGATTTCTGGGAACAAATTAAAGAAATAATTTCTGAGGGTATTTTGACCATATTTGTGGAACTAATGGAATGGTATCGGCTGCCCATCAAAAATTGTTGTACGCTAGAGAATACCATTTTGCTATATTTTAATAATTATTTCCTTTTATATCATTTCTAATCGATATAACGATGCATTAATATTGAAAATTCATTGGTTGAATCGTTTATTACTTAGTTTATGACTAAGATAAGGCATAAAATTTCATGTTGTGGGAAAGTAATGGGTACCAATTGAAAACAAATTTATAAATTGAACCATTGTATGAATTGATGGAATTTTTAAAGATTTTTAACAATGATAAAATGAGCATGAAATTTCAATATACGCTGATTGAATAGATGACTTCAAATCGTAAAATGTTTTTATTAGAATACTCAAATGACTCATGATATTTTATACTTATTCTATGTTTAATTAATTCTCAGTCATCAGAGAATATTCTAAGGAATAAAATAAATTTAATGCGTAGGAGGTTTCTATCAGAATACTTAGATGATTCATAGATAAAGCATGACATTTCATTCTCAATCAATTCTCATCCTCATCAAAGGTTAATCTATCGAGAGGAAAGACTTTAATGCGTAGGAGGTTTGTATCAGAATAGTCAGAGAATTTTAGGATTTTATTCTTAGATTCAAATCATATCTCGTTTATCTTATACTTGAATCACTTTTTAGTGAGGAACTCAAATACGTCACCAAATATCTGGTTGTTCAATCAGTGATCATCTCTCAATGGCTCTACCAGCAGAAACTTGCTATTCTGGGCACATTGGCCGTTGGTTTTTTTAAGGAACAGAACGTAACATCTGCTTCCCTTTTCACAACAATGATACTATTAAGCGATCTTCGAGTGGTTATGCTAATTTTTTTACCTCAGGCATTATCAGGCATATATGAAGTCAAAGTTACCACTAAAAGAATTCAGGTTACTATCTAATATAATTTTCTTTTCGTCTTTGCACTTTAATTGTGTGGCTGCCATTTCATTTAACAATATGTTTTGGATAATGTATATTGTTCAAAATAATCACTTTTTATTAACACCATTTACTTCGAGGTTACGTGTTATTGAAAGATGTGCATTTTATTCTGTCTCCCAAACTATATGATATTACGTTATTTTCAATTCATCATAAATTCTTTATATTTAGAAACTTTATTCTGTAATTCGGATTGTTTGATAATTATCAGAGTTTATAATATGTAAATGATGAGCAATATCACGGAGATTCTATATGCGTAGTATGAGATGTGTATATCTAGGCTACATGAGTTATTGCGCACCTTATTTCCGCACATTTGCATGTTCAAATTTTGCGTACCTTTACATGTTTCATTTAAGCGCACCTTCACGTATAGGAATACAGTTAATTTAAATGTTAAATTAATCCCAAGGATTAAGGTTAACACAGTATTTGGTTCCTAAGTAAAATTAAATTGCATTTAAGCGATTAACGGGTAAGACCTCAATTACCTTACACATTTTAATTAATTATCACCAAAATTTCCTCTGTTCTAAAAATAGGCAAGACAACATCTATCTGAATGACACTTATTGGATGCTATTGAAATTAATACATGTTTTTCTCTCCAATAAATTACCACCTATGTGTCTTAAATTTTCCCAGAAATTAAAAAATGTTGCCGCTGAATTCAAATTGGCTTAGTGTAGTTGAACAGAACTTGATTTCTTTAAATTAAGCTGGACAGTAATAAATTTCAGTAATTTTTATTACTAATGTTACTATATTGCACATGAATAATTGGATTTTACAATTTAAAACTTTATTAAATTCAGTTATCGATATATTACGGACATTTATTGATTTTTATCAATACTTTGATTTCCATCAAGACAGAAACGGAATTCAATATTTTAAAGGTTAATAGTATTATGTCGGATTAGTTGAAACTTCTTCCACGCAACCCTTACGTGGTATCCCAAAACTCCCTAAATGTTTACATTTAGCTTATTTATTTCATGCTTTATCCATATGAGTCATCTGAGTATTCTGATACAAACCTCCTTTGCATCAAAGTTATTCCTCTCGATAAGAATGAGATGAGAATGGAAATTGATTGAGCATGAAATTTCATGTTTAATCCTTATGATTCATCTAAGTATTTTTATAAAATTTTTCTACGCATTAAAGTCATTCCTTTCGTTAAAGTATTTTCCGATGACAGCGTGAATTAATTAAGCATAGAATAAGTATGAAATATCATGAGTCATCTGAGTATTCTGATAAAAAACTCCCACGAATTGAAATCATTCATCCAATCAGTGTCTAGTAATATTGTAGCGTTATATTGATTAGAATAATGTATATAAGAAAATAAGTAAGTCAAATTTCTCATTGTTTATTTTTCTATTTGTACGAAACGGTTGACTCTTTCCCTCCTTGGACTTAAAACTGCAAATATTTCCCGACTCATGTAAAAGTCTATAAACATAAATCCTTGTTATAAATTAAATTATATTTCTTCATTTAAATTTCATCATTTTCATCGACTATACACCATTACAGATTTTTATTTATATTATATAACTTAATTTTTTTTAAAAATGCTATACATTAAATTCAGGTTGCCCTGTATTTTTAGAATATTTCTCATACTGACTACTACTTTAAATGTTAGAAATCAATTAATTCATTATAAAAATACATTGACTTTATTGTTAAAATATTGAAATACATGCATTATAAAAGGATGTAATCTGGAACCTTTTTAATAATAGATGCATACAAGTGATAAATATGAGTCAGTATGGTAGGTGTATAAAAAATAATGGTTTATGGATGAAACAATGGATTATCTAAAAACCAAGAACCCAAACATGGCTATAGCAGCTCCAGTAAAAAATAAAAGGTTCGTTTTTGATATACCCACAATGTATGTTTGTATTATCCTGAAATAAAAATAAATGTGCAAAATTCGAAAAGAATTTTTCCATATTATGAAAATAGCATTGATTTGAATATTGATTGGAATATCATAAAAATTAAAAATAAAATATAACTCACCCATCCTCCACGACTATAAATCCTTCTTTCAAATTTATCAGTGAATAAATGAAGTACGTCATTCTTAAGAGATTCGTGATTGTATGTGAAATGCTTTCTATTGCATTCTTTGAAAAAGAATTTAAGAAAGGTGAGCACTGAGATTATCCGACCCCAATTGATTTCGTATTTTCGATGATATTAGTAACGATAATTTCACATTTTGAGAAATCATCCTCTTTTAAGTGTATAGATTCCATTGAAGATGAGAATATATTTCACCATATTTCTTCTCCATTTCTATTATAAGTATATTAATAGTTAGATAAAGAACACTACCTCAACTTAATTTTTTTGATTTCTGTGAACAGATTTAAGAAATAATTTCTGAGTGTATTTTAACCATATTTGCTGAACTAATGGAATGGTAACGTCTACCCATCGAAAGCGGTTGTAGGTTAGAGAATACTATTTTGCTATATTTTAATACTTTTTTCCTTATATATATCATTTCTAATCAATATAACGATGTAATAATATTTTTAATTCTTTAGTTGAATCGTTTATGAGTTCATGTTGTGGGAAAGTATTGGGTGCCAATTAAAAACTTATGAATTGTACATTGTATGAATTTATGAAATTTTAAAGATTTTTATCAATTACAAAATTACAGAATGAGCATGAAATGTCACTATATGCTGATTGAATAGATGACTTCAATTCGTGGAAGGTTTTTATCAGAATTCTCAGATGACTCATGCTATTTTATGCTTATTCTATGTTTAATTAATTCTCACTGTCATCAGAGAATATTCTAAGGAATAAAATAAATTTAATGCGTGACATTTCATTCTCAATCAATTCTCATCCTCATCAAAGGTTAATCTATCGAGAGGAAAGACTTTAATGCGTAGGAGGTTTGTATTAGAATACTCAGAGAATTTTGGAATATCACGTTAGTGGGGTGGAGTAGGGGTTGCGTGGGATGAGTTGCAATTAATGCAAAATTAAAATTATTGAAATCACTTACCGTTTGGTTAAAAATCAAATAAGTGCCAATCAGGTATCGTAATTGTAAATTTTCGTTATTAAAATTATTGAAATTGTTACTGTCTTGATGAATAAGTGTTTGTTAAGTATCGATAACTAGAGTTAATCAAGGTTTTAACTGTAAAATCGAATTCTCCATATGCAATATAGTTCTATTGACCATTAAAATTGTTAAAATCCGTTACTGTTTAGCTGAAATCAATGTAATCAAGTACCGCATCGCGCTTATCTACACTAAGCAAATTTGAATTCAGCGCCAACAATTTTTTATTCCGGAAAATTTAAGACGCAAAGGTAATAATTCATTGGAGAGAGAAAAACTTGCAATAGCTCCAATAACATCCAATAGGTGTCATTCAACTAGAATGTTGTCATGCCTATTTTTAGAACCGCGGGCATTTGGTACTAATTAATAAAAATGTGTTAATTAAAGCCTTTCCCGTTAATCGCTTAAATACCAAATACCGCGTTAATCTTAATCTTAAGGATTAATTTAACTTTGAATTAACTGAACCTATTGGATGAGAATTTAACACGTAAAAGGTGCGCGAAAATCTAACAATGTAAGGTACACAAACATTTAACATGCATAACAATTTTACCTTGGAGGGGGGGGGAAGGGAAGGCTTGGAGATCACAATCTCATACTACCCATATGTATTTCTTAGAATAAAATCATATCTCGTTTATCTTACTTAAATCACCTTTTAGTGAGGAACTCGAATACGTCACCAAATATCTGGCTGTTCAATCAGTGATCATCTCTCAATGGCTCTACCAGCAGAAGCTTGCTATTCTGGCCACATTGGCCGTGGTTTTTGTTAAGGAACAGAACGTAACATCTGCTTCCCTCTTCACAACATTGACAATATTAAGCAAACTTCGAGTGATTATGCTAATTTTTTTGCCTTATGCAATATCAGGCAGATATGAATTTCTCGTCACCGTCAAACGAATTCAGGTTATTGAAAAAGCGCTTATTTTGTAAATGTTGTGCAAGCTTATTTTTTTAATTATTCGTAACTCTTTCCTTATTTGTCATGTAACCTGTATGCATGTCTTCCCTTTGTCATGAAGCCTGTATGCATGTCTTCCCTTAGTCATGATGTAACATTTGTGTATTCGTTCCCTTTGCATATGATCCTTGTTAATTGGCAACCCTTTTCCTTTTATGACTAATTATAGCTGATTTGAAATTAAATTCTGTTAGAAAATATTTCATAGTTCTAAACTGAAAAATATGACAGTTAATAACATATTTTAGTAATACTACTTATATTATTTATTTATTTATGCTATATTTATTTCGCTTTATAAAGGCTTTTTCAATCTCGTCGTTTGTATGCATGCTTTGACAATTTTTTACTATTTATTTACTTCATACTGCACCTTTTGCTTAACGTCTTTATTATTTAATGTTCTTCTTTTTATGTCCCTTTGCCCCCATATTACTTAGCCAACAGCTCTTCTTTCTATATATCCGTCTCGTGACCAAGTCGTTTTGGTCCACAGTCACCTTCTCCACCTCTAAGATAGTCTTTCCCTTGTGTATCCTTTGTTGGGTGTACTTAAATGGACGTTTTCCAACCTACAGAGAGATATGGCCAACTCTAATTTTGTTCGACGTCTTAAGGCAGTGTATGTTTACACGATTCGCGTTAGGTTGTCAAATTATCGGAGAATTATCCGTATCTATATACCGCTTAAAGGTAGCCTATTACCACGGATTAGCTGGTTCAAATAAACTCATCTTTATCACAAAATGTCTACTGGTATGATTATAAACTAATTAAAGGTGATAGTTTTAAAATTAGGAATTATTCTTTGTTTTAATGATAATTGGAAATCTAAATTATTTCGGTTGCACGATTTTAGCTGTTGGTAGCCAGGTGTTTTTTTGCTTTTCTTTTAATAATTTATTTAATTTTAGATATTCCACAAGGTAAGTGTTTGATTTGAAATAACATAAATGATTTTCAATCAATTTTCGGTGTCTTATTTCAAGCGAGGTCTTAATTATAATCGACTTTCTATTTATTCTTGTTTTTTCTCTGAAAAAGCACGCTCAAGAGTTATAAATAATTTATTTATCTGCTAATTAATATTGTCGAGTAAATAAAAGAAATATGAGATTATATATTTGTCAATTGGCTAGGCTATGTTTTCCTAATATGGAACATTTTTAATTAAATATGATATAATTTAATCAAAAATACAAGAAGCTGACGTGTTCATCTAATTGTCACCAAATTGAATCACAGACAAGCATATTGTTTAATTATTCTCTATTATATCTTTAAATAATGTTTAAATGCATATAATCTGAAATAATGTTTTGTTTGTAGCAATTTTTGTGCTTGCCTGAACTCAACGATGTCACATCATTGGCGATTAGAGCGAAGGCACAAGACAAAGACCCATCCATCGAATTTAGAAATTTTTCTTCCTATTGGAATGTTGTAAGTCTGTTGAGATTTTTGATAATGTTTACTCTAACTCATTGTTATTGTACTTAACCACAAATTCTACATCAAAAAAGATAAAGTTCTGAAGCAGCTTCAAGATTCCTTCAAGTCTTTTAGAATCTCGTGGTCATAGATCTTTGGATTTTCAAAAGAAAGGACAACTTTGTTTCTCGAAACAGGAACAAAAGTCTGCTTAAATGCTTATTTTGTTGGGGTTTATTCTTCCAGGAGACGTCTGTAAAGCTGAACAATTGACCATTCAAACTCTAACCAAATGAAGAAATCAGATTTTATAGCAAAACGGATCCCATATCATTCAAATCATTTTTTAATTTTCTTCTCAAATATTTGCACAACTTTTCAGTATTTCGTTTTTGTTTTATTCAGTATTGATTGTCTATTCCTTTAACATGCTTGTAGGATGAGAACGCCACCCCTACTTTGTCTGACGTCAACCTCAAAGTGAAGGGAACCAATTTGGTGGCAGTAGTTGGCACTGTTGGTTCTGGAAAGGTGATGTCTGACAACTCATTTAAAGCAAGACATTGACAAAGATGTCTAAGGACTGTTGTGTTCCCCCTTTTCACCTAGACCTCGCTGTTGATGGCTATTCTCCACGAACTGCCTCCTACCGCCGGGAAGATCTTCGTCAATGGCCAGGTGGCCTATGCAGCCCAGAAACCCTGGGTCTTCGCGGCGACACTTCGAGACAACATTCTGTTCGGAAGGCCGTACAACAAAGAATTCTACGACAAAGTCCTCGAGGCCACAAATCTAGACAAAGTTGGTTGCCTGCCAGTATTCCCAGTGATTAGATGTTGTTGTGACACCCTGTGAACTTGCAGGACGTGGAATCCTTCACCGAGCACGACCTCACCATGATTGGGGAACGGGGCGTCTCTCTTAGCGGCGGTCAGCAGGCCCGGGTGAGTCTAGCCAGGGCCGTCTACTCCGACGCCGATATCTATCTGTTGGACGATCCGTTGGCAGCTGTGGATTCTAAAGTGGGCCGGAGTATCTTCGAGGAGTGCATCTGTAAACTTCTGCAAGACAAAATGGTCGTGCTGGTCACTCATCAGATTCAGTTTCTTAGTTCGGTTAATTCCATTATCGTTATGGATAACGTAAGTGTTTCTATATAAGGCTAAGATATGAAACTATTTTATAGGTAACATTGTCTGCCGGCTAAACGATCGATAAAGCCTCAAAAATGTTTCGACACTAACTGTTCATTTACATCTAGGCGGTCTATTAAAATCAGTAATCAATACTAAAATGAGTAAATAGTGTCGTCATATTATTTTGTATCAATATATTACAACTTTACGTATTGTTTTAACCTAATTTTTGATGTACATGGGTGATCCCTTTTGCTGTAGTATGTCCATTAGCAAGGAAAGGTTTGTAAATTGTAGTCATGGTTACTGTGGGAATTTATGACTTGACTGTTGAGAAAGTTATTTTTAAACTTTACTGAAAGCGAAAGAAGTAACGTTGGCAATGTTTTACCAAGTTGTTACACAACACTGCATTCTTTTGGTATTATTGTAAAATTATGAAATACTGGTGTCGATTTCCTTTAAATAGAATACCTGGAATGTTTTATGTTGGATTTGTGCTAGGGCTGTGTCACATCACACGGAAATTACAACCAGGTTACGTCTTCTGGCATCGACCTCAAAGATTTGCTGAGGCGCAACAGACAATCTTCTGAACATACAGATCCTATTGTGGACACTCGCTACGATTTGATCTTACCGATGTCAACTGGACCTTGGCTGGCGTCGATGGAGTCTTTAGGTGTAGCGAGTTCTGACACCAATTCTTTGGATCTTGGACATCAGGTCTCGCTTGCTTCTTTTTGTTTAAAGTATATTACAACTTTACTTGGCCGGTTTAATGTAATGTAGTGATTTGAATAACGTATTAAATAGTAATGTAGGAACTAATGTACTTTGTGCACTATTGTCTGCATCTTGTATTTAAATATTCATTTGATTGTTTGTTTTTTACACACGCATTGACAGGTCGAAATTTCGGAGGGATTAAAGAAGGAGGCTGAAAAGGATGATTTACGTGTGGAAACCAGCGAAACAGGAGGTCTTAAATGTAGAGTTTTTAGTGGATACTTTGGCAGTGGGGGCAATTTTATGATAGCGCTGTTCGCCTTGTTTCTCTATGCCCTCACAATGGGCTTCTACGTCTTATCGGACGCCTGGCTTTCTCGATGGTAATTCAGCCCTCTTCTTTATCATTTTATTTTGACGTGTTTTTATAGTATATTATTTAGAAAGGAATTTATATTGTCTATTCAAAAGTATTCTTTCTTATCCAACCAAGTTGCTTGAATATTGTTTTACGCGTTTCTCTATTAAAGGGCGAACGAGGAAAGTGCAAGAATCAAACAGTTACAAAGCGGAAACACATCCGATGATCTTTCACAAAACTTTACGAGTTCATCTAGCAACGCTACGATAACCGTAAATGCTCAGAAACATCTTCTGATCTTTGGGCTTCTCTGTTTGGGAACCATTGTTATGGCCTTATGTCGCGCTCTTGTCTTCTTTACGGTATGTTGTCACAGCGCCTGAACCTTCCTCTAGATGTTGACGATGTTGTAAAGAACCAGGCTTATTATCTTTTCAGTTGTGTATTCGTGCAAGTCGCAGTCTCCATGAGAAAATGCTCATTTCTCTGATGCATGCTCCAACGCGATTCTTTGATACGAACCCTGCTGGTAAGACCACCTTTACTGTAAAACCTTTGTCTAGCTGACTCTATAACTTCATGATTTTCAGGACGGATTCTCAATCGTTATTCGAAAGATATTGGCTTAATGGATGATATGTTACCGATAACTCTAGCTGATTTCCTTCAGGTACCAAAGATCGTGTGTATTTATCATAGAACAATAATTATCATCTTGTATTGGACAAGTTTGTAATCTATTCAATGTGCTGTAAATATAGTTCAGACAGGAGGGAACTTCTGACAGTATTCCATAGACCATTAAAAGACCAAAGTTCGTGCATTATATGTAAATATTAAGTTTCCAAGAGAACATATCCGTATCACAAACACAGAACCAGTTGACTAACTAGCAGGCAATGCAAACCTACAATACTTCTTGCTATCACAAATTAAACTTTGCACACAAAACATCAACAGCTTGACTCACAGCTCTCAAAACCTTATTTCTAATATTATTTAAGTGTTGATTTTAGCTAAACGTTCATTCTAAATAAGGGGCCATCCATAAGGTACGTACGCTTTTATGTATAATATTTAAATGTAAGTTGAATGTTAAATTTATCAATAAAACACAGATTAATCTTGTTCAAATTTGGATTTTAGGATATTCACAAGAGACAATACTGGAATGTTTACATCCTCTATTAATTCTCGGTTTACAGCTTCATCTTTCGTAAGTAGTATGGAAGGGTTACATCCAAGCCAACCCCCCTTTCCCCCCGGAATTTTTTTCCCACGCACTTTTCCCCGCACCTTTGCTAGTTTAATTTTTGCGCACCTTTACTAGTTAAAATTTTTATCCAATAGGAGTCCAGTTAATTCAGAGTTAAAATTTTTAAGATCACGCGACTTTTTGAGAAAATTTTTTTTTTTTTTTAATTAATTAAAATTAAATTTTAGTAATAAAAAATAAAAAAAAAATTAAAACAAATATTTTTTTTTTTGAATTTTTTGGAAAAAAAATATTTTTTTTCAAAAGGTCACGTGATCCCAAAAATGTTAACTCTGAATTAATTGGACTCCTATTGGATAAATATTTTAAATAGTAAAGATGCGCAGAAATTTAACTAGCAAAGGTACAAGGAAAAAAGACGCGAGAAAAAAAATCCGGGGAGGGTGTAGCTTGGATGTAACCCTTCCATACTACTTTCGTATCATTAATAGAGCTGTCTGTTGCCCATCACACATCCTTTTTACAATCTGGGCAGACGGGTATAAAGGCATAGAAGAGCATAGAGTTTTTATACATACTATAGTCAAAAAATGTTCTATGACTACATGGTTACAATTATAGATATGGCTTGTGAGGGAAATCATAGAAATCAATTTTGTCTGTGTATGATTAATATAATCTATGAAAGAAGTTTTATATCTGATTCAGATACATACAAAATTGTATTAAATTGAGTTGCAGATTTTTTACATTTTATTAAGGTATTAGTACAATTTAATTAAAACACACTAATAATTGAGCTATAAGTTTATCAATGGAATATACCTATTGTAATGGAAAAATATCAGCGTATATAGTTTTAAAAGCGTAGGCATTTAATGGATGACCCCTAACGGTATTTATTCCTTTGTTCCAGTGTTTTTTCCTGGTTCTGGGGGTTCTAGCCGTCGCCTTCTACACTACTCCTTTTGTCATCCTGCCCTGTATTCCTGTTGCTATCATATTCTTCATTCTCCGCTGGTACTATATGAAGTCCTCTAGAGACATCAAGCGCATTGAATCCACCTGTAAGTTAAAAACTCCGTTCCTCTGAGCGTCCATTCCCCAATTATTTGGTGTCTCCCACAGCTCGCAGCCCAGTGTTTGCCCACGTTACCAACACCCTCAATGGTCTCACCACAATTCGCTCCTGGAACCTGCAGACGGACTTCATAGACTCGTACTTCAAGGTGCAGGATACCCAGACCCAGGCCTCCTTCCACTTTAACGGCATCAACCGATGGTTCGCGATCAGACTGGACCTGCTTTGTGCCCTCTTTGTGACGTGTGTGTCGGTCTCTTGTGTGGTTATTGGCATACGTGAGATTAGTGACCCCTTAATGCTCTGATTTAGTTTGGTGGTGTTGTTAGAATATCCTTTTGTGTTGATTTATTTACTTATCAGTGAGGGAATTCAAAAGTGGCGATGTTGGCTTCACCCTGTCCTACGCTCTGAGTTTGATGGGTCTCTTTCAGTGGTGCGTTCGCCAGAGTGCAGAAGTGGAAAATCAGGTAGGTATTGATTCATAATGGGTGTAGAACAGCCTCGAAGTGAGTTTGGCTTCCCTTTGACTGTTCCTGCAGTTTGTGTCGGTGGAGAGGGTCATTGAGTACACGAAGCTGGACCAGGAGGGCCCTATGCTCACCCCGGACGACTTGAAACCGCCCGCTTCCTGGCCTGACAGAGGACAGGTCGAGTTCAGGGGGGTCTCCCTCTCCTACTACGAGGGAGGGCCTCGGGTGCTAGACCGGCTCTCGTTCACGGTTAAAGCGGGCCACAAGTTGGGCATAGTGGGCCGGACCGGGGCCGGAAAGAGCTCCCTCATCACCGCGCTGTTTAGAATGGCGGAGCCCCAGGGCAGCATCATCATCGACGGAGTTAATGTCATGGAGCTCGGCCTGTCGGATCTGCGCAATCAGATCTCTATTATTCCGCAGGCAAGATACCCAGAGCCTTCTTTTATCACCGTGCTGGAATGTCTAAACACTGGTTTGTTTCCATTGAGCAGGAACCGATCCTCTTCACAGGAACCATCCGCCAGAACCTTGACCCTTTCTCCGAGGTGACGAATCTGGATATTTGGAGAGCTTTGGAAGAAGTAAACTTGAAGATTTGACCTCTTGTTGTTGGGATAAGTGATCCTCCATGCCTCCCTCGATTGTTTTCTTGAGCAGGTTCAAATGAAGGAGGCCATCAAAGCGCTCACAGGGGGCCTCTCCTCTCCCGTTTCGGAAGGCGGGTGCAATTTGAGTGTTGGTCAGCGCCAGCTTCTGTGTCTAGCCAGGGCGCTGCTCTTGAACAACAAGATTCTGGTTGTGGATGAAGCCACGGCCAATGTGGACCCCAAGTAAAGCCTTTTCTTTATGTACGTCTGGTGGTATATTGTCTTCAAGCATGAATTCTTTCCACTCAGAACCGACGGATTAATTCAAGAAACGATTCGGTCCAAGTTCGTGAACTCTACGGTGATGACTATCGCTCACCGACTTCACACAATCATGGACTCGGACCAGGTTCTCGTGATGGACGAAGGCAGGGTGAAGGAGATGGCGCATCCTCACTTGCTGCTTCAGAAACCCATGTTGCCGGGGACGTTGAGGGCACTCGTCGAGCAGACTGGAGCCAAAGAGTGCAAGCATCTCCGTGCAATGGCGGAGCAGGCATTCAGCATTAAGTCTAAGAGGGTAAGCCGGACGCTTTGCATTTGTACTGAGTGCAGTTGTAGGTGTTGAATTGTTGATATTCTGAAACTTTTGATAATAAATTAAGGAAAATGTTATGAAACTTAACCTCAACTGTTCTGAAATTATCGGCGCATGTTACTAAAAGGAATATGGTTTACTGAAATAAACAGCCTAATTTATGCTTGCGTGTGATTAATTTTCTGTATTTTTGTATATAAAAATTAAACACTTTTACAAAATTGTTATTTGCAACTATATCTTAATATTTTAATATTTTTTAGTAATTGTCCTTAACTACCTGGAAGATGGTTACTTTATTTGATTACGATATTAGAACT
>JAUZNC010004463.1:16912-34628 GCA_034780395.1 Vannuccia rotundouncinata | reverse complement strand
TATGATGGGGATTGGAAGGTGAGATTATTAAATAATTTATTGTATTTGTTATTTTCGAGGTATCTTTTATAGCAGACATTTAAACCGAAACCTAGATATGATTTGTTCTTTACATTCCAACTAAAATTGATGATGGAAGTTTTATCGTATATAAATTGTTATTTCAAGCATATAAAAATCACAATTTTCATTAATTTCAATGTAATAATCCATTGTGAACAATTTGCTCATATAACGTCAAATCTTTTTTAATTACCTGATTATCTTCCTTCTTTAAAGAATGAAGTAGTATGTATCATATTTTAAAATATCTATTAATAGCATTGTGCTTTCTAGTATGATTTTTAGTTATGCAATTATGGCGTGATGTACCTAGCTATTCCAATACCTAGTAATTCCATTACCATTGTTTGTTTGCAATTTGATAGATTTAGGATACATTAATCAACATTATGGATCCTTTTTATGCTTTATAAATAAGCAGTTTTTATAATTATGTCTTAATTAAATAATACTAATAATTTTCTATCTTAAATTGGTGTTATTATGTCAATATTTGTTCTCAACACTATTGAAAAATCTTTATATGTGAAAAACTACAAAATTAAATTACTACCTTGCTATATTTTAGATTTAAAATAGATTTAACATTTTTTGTAACTCAAATGTGACGCTTCTCCACACAACTATCAGATCACTCTGGATGAACGGAAACCCAGTGAACTCGCGAATGACCCCCACGAGATTGATTGGGAGTTTAACGTGGAGTCGGGTGTTGTCATGGCGACAGAGTTGGGGAGGGGTAGTCGTGGCATTCGTTGGGCGACCCCGTTGGGAGCGGCTATCAGTAAAGTATGGTCTATGCGAGGAGGGCGGCTACGTGAAGTCTCTCTTTTCAATGGTGAGATCATCTACTAATATTAAAATTTATAGCAATTTTAGATGTCTTTCTAAGTTATTGTACTAACGGTGACAGGCTAACTAAAGTGCTGTGGCGGAAAATGGTTTATAAATATTTGTGGCTTATTCTTTAACTTGATTTTCGTTTAGTATCTATGTAGTGTCTCTTTCATTTCTCCTACAATTATATGACATTTACAATGTTTAGTATTGGTTTAGTGCAGTTAGAGTTTACCTGACCTGTGGACTATGCTATATTCGATCATTACTAATTGCTATATTTGACTTCCATGCGACTCTTTTCACTAATATAATATGAAGTATTCAATTATTTTTTTATTGGTTTTCAACGCTTCCTACTAAATGATGTTTTTATAATTGTTGATCTGAAATTTTAAACTTCAATAATACTATTAGGCTTATTTCGACACAATTGATTATTCTATGAGATTTCCTATTATATATAGAAACAAAATAAATGTTTTGATTGAATTTACTGGCAGCTCAAACGATGTTGTATTACAAATTTCGCTTATTCTATTATATAATATACAGACATGAAGTGTCAGATTATAACGATAAATATAATTGATTTATAAATACGATATTAGACTCTTGTTCAGTATTTCAAGATATCTCGCCTATATAATTATAATCAATATTTGTTTGCACATATTGTAGCAAAACCGTAGTGGAATCATTCTAACAAAAATTGCAATATAAAGCTAGGCAATTACCATTCTACAATATTGTCTTTTCTCTAGAATATAAAGTTTATTGAACTGAACAGTATGTATGAAAGAGATTGTCACTGTGTCTTCTTTGCCTGATATGACAATGGTTGGGGGTGTGTCAGCAATATGTTATATCACGATATTTTCATTCTATTGCACCGAGGTGCGCACTACTGAATACAGAACCACGTGATAACTTTGAATAAAAATCAATAGCATTGTACGTCTCTCTATTTTGAGGATTGTTGGGATGTTCATCCTCTTCTCACTCTCTTCGCAGCTGACGAGCGCGCACGACGCTCCCTCATCCACTACCAGCAGGCTCATCAGCACCAGTTACCCGCCTCCGCTCTCTCCACCTACTCGGGTGGGCCTGATAAGCAGGTTCTACAGCGCGGCTGTCGTAGTCAGCGGATGATCTATCTGGGCGAGTTCAACCGACAACTCTACGTCCAACTGGAGGATGGTCTCGGTGCCCGAGCAGCCAATCCCGTGTTTGTGGCCCTCCCTGCCCACACGTCGGACGGAGAGGTCCTTGTTAGAAATCGGCACTCGAAGTCGACAGCTCTAACCCTGGCTGATGGCCCAAAGAGGGGCTTCTACCAGGCCAATTATCCCGTAAGTTGTTACTTATCTTTCTACGGAATCATGTTTGAAGCATTTCGTGTCAATTTTCTATATTCGATTACAAATTAGAGTACGTTTTAAGATGTCGAATATTCTGTTTTATTAACAATACTAACATATTTTAATCTCAAATGCTTATCAATACATTGAATAATATATAACACTTGCATTTTACTACTATTTTTGGGTGCAGGTAGTCCCCCGAAACACTCTCACCCCACCCTGGGAAGATATCCCTCAATTTGAGTCAGTAATCGATGAACATGAGGTCGCTATCAGCTTGTTTGTGTGGTGGTTCCAGTTCTTCACCTTTCTAGTCTCCCTGTTTATGATTATGCACCTCATAGTCCGAAAGTAAGTTGATTGGTTAGGCTGGTACAAATTCTAATTAATTGTCTAACTATTGACCACTGTGATATCTAGAAAATGTCTTCGGGACCACCATGACGACTTCGCTTTGCCCATTGTGGTGTGCAGTGGAGGAGGGCTTCCTACTTCATCCCCGCCAACACAACAAGACCTAGAATGCAGCCAGCTACAACCACCGCCGCCTCTGGCCACCAACCATCTGTCGCAGCTTTCTCTTGTGTCCAACTCGTCCTCCGCCACTTTGTCCTCCGGCTCCACCCCCTTTGAGTCACGCTATCAGACCGACTATGAGCACCTGCGATGTCTGGGCAGTGGCGGCTTCGGAGTGGTCTTCGAGGCCAAGAATAAGCTGGATGACTGCTCCTATGCGATCAAGAGGGTTCGGGTGCGCAATTCTCCCAACGCCAAGGAGCGCCTTTTGCGAGAAGTGAAAGGTATGGCAGTCTGTTTTTATGTCCTTATTTGAAGTTTGCCTCATTTTCATTATTTTGACGATTGCATTTCTGTAAACAATGAAAGTAGAAAAATAAAGAACAGTCTTCTTTCTCCGCTTCTTGTGTGCAGCTTTAGCGAATCTGGAGCACCCGGGCATCGTCCGCTACTTCATGGCCTGGATTGAGCGTCCCCCGGACGGCTGGCAGGAGGAGCACGACAAACAGTTCAAGCTGCTCACGGAGGACAGTCCCTCTCCCGACGGTGATGAGGACGAGTTCGAGGCAGACGACGACGACGACCTAGCAACCACTGAAACTACAGACGAGAGTGAGGCGTCTCTACGACGGCGTCGCTCGCGAAAGAAGCCCACAGCCTTCGACGAGTCCATCTCGATGTGGAGCGGTCTGGAGGAAGGTATTCCCGAGCACCCGGCAGAGAACTCTGCCTCCTTTGACATAGTCTTCGAGCACTCGACGTCAGCAGCTTCTGCTCAGCCCGTGACAGAGAACAACAACGAGTCGAGCAGACCTCGTCGATTGAATCGTCGTCCTCCGTTTCATCGCGGGAATTCAGTGGAGATTTTGTTCGAGCGCCAAAGTCCCCTGTCCATCACGCCGGCCAACACGCCCGAGCCCACTAGTCAAACTTCCAACACCTCTAATTCGCCGAAACTGTTGTCCGAAGTTGGGGACACGACCTCCGAACAGGCACCCGTGGAGGTGGAGGATGGTCCCAAGAGGCTCTACCTCTACATCCAGATGCAGTTGTGTATGAGGAGAAGTCTCAAGGGCTGGCTTCTTAGTTATGCGGCTGAGAATCGACCAGGTTCGTTGTTGGGAATGAGTGTTCTTTATTAACGGGCGTCGCAACATTTGCGTCCGAAAAAATTGACTCACACAGCACATGATTCTATTTTTAGTATCGGTCGACTCTGATTGGTTGATAATTTATGCACCTTTCCTATATAAGGCATTGTTTTTTTCACCTTCGTGTATAATGTTGTCGAACATTTACCATAATATGGATTTTGTATATTTGCAGACCGACCTATCCTGCTAGAAATGTTCGTGCAGATCGTAGATGCCGTGGGCTACCTACACCGCAACGGTCTCATGCACCGTGATCTTAAGCCCTCCAACATCCTCTTTGACATCAAAAATCGCATCCGCATTGTCGACTTCGGCTTGGCCACCTCACTCATGGAAAAGGAGTCCCAAATCTACACAACCCTCTCCTCGACCAATGGTGTCAGTGCTTCGTCGGGAGACGGGAGTAAAAAGGTTGGAGGCGGTAATCATCGACATACCAAGGAGGTGGGAACATCCCTCTACATGAGTCCAGAGCAGGTAATGTGAAACCATGTTTTACTGCATTTTTAGGGAAGGTCATTGTTATTTTTGGTACGATTATTTTGAATTCATTTGAAATAAATTTCCATTTTATAATCAAATTACTATACAGATATTATTATCATCGTTTTTATATAAATTTAATTTCTAATTCCTTTGTACAAATGTTTTTGTAGGAACACGACCTAACGTAGTATAATTGTTGTTTAGCAATAGTGTTTATTTATATGAAATAGCATTGTAGGTTCAGTTTATTCAAGGACATACTAGTCTAGTATGTCCTTGGTTTATTATAAGAAATTATTGACGTATTTTAACGCAAATACTTGTAGTGTTTATTAATAATTAATGCACTCATAATCTGATCGTGGTAATCACATTCTTTATGAAAGATTGACAAGACACGTTTTAAGTGCTTTTTTTAATAATAATTGTTGCTGTGTTCTAAATCAGGGAACTTTATAATCGTGGCAAAAGTATACATTTTCTTATAATCCCTTGATCCGTTTGGTGTTGGCAGCTTGTTCTCTACGTAGTGCTGACGTCGTTGTTAATATCAACATAAGTAGTACAATATAACGACGTGCTTTGCTTAGTTGGTTAATCAATATTAACCTAAGTTAAATCTATTTTTAGTAACAATGACACGATAATATTTTTCACAGTTTTATTAATTAAGCTGTATTTAGGCATACTACTATAATATTTGTTAGTAGTACACAACAATAAACGTATATGTTTGTTGTCCAATTTTATTTATTTTTGGAGTGATATTTCTTTCTCAGCGAAATGGCAGCACATACGACCACAAGGTTGATATCTATGCTATGGGCTTGATATTTATGGAACTTATGATTTCTTTTGGCACCGTAATGGAACGAATTACTACCTTAACTGATGCCAAAAACCAAAAGTTACCATCTGACTTCGAAAAAGAAAATCCATCTGAAGTAAGTTATCTGACTTAATTTTTAATCATTCAGCCACAATTTATGAATAACTTTTCAATTTCAGAGCGAGTTTATTCGTTGGTTGTTGAGTGAGGATGCCTCTAAACGTCCTGAATGTGATGACATTCTCCGTTCTGCACTCATGTCTCCTGTATGGGAAAAGATGCACAGTCTCCGAATGCGATCAATATCTTCGAATTCTCGGCCTAGTTCCTCGGAAGAAGAACAAGAGTAGATTTTTCAAAGAAGATCAAAAACTGTTTTTTCAGAATTGCTAACGTCTTGTATAGAAAAAGTGTAACTATTCTATGTAAATATTAGTTCTATATTTTCATTTTTTTAGATATACTTAAAATTTTAATTTCGTTATTTCACCAAGGTGTGATTGAATAGTTTTTTGGTCTCTGTTTCTTTATAAATACATTCTGTGATATTATTTTTTAATATATAACTGGTAAAGTACACATTCATATTAAAATTATTTATATTGTTTTGAAATAATTTTTTCAGGTTGGTAACACAGTTTAAACTTATTTTAATTTGAAAGAAGTAATTCTATTAACTGAAACCATACATTTTAATTGTCGCTTTTCTAATTATGCATTTGAATTATTTTTTTCAAATCTTATTAATCAGAAGTCACATCATTATCAATTTAACTTTTTTTATTAACGCTAAATGAAATTTCCCGGTATCTAGACATTGGTAAACTGTAAACTGTATAAGAAATGTATCTATCTTGCGGTATAAAGCACTTTTTCCTAAATATTGTACATGCATTATTAGGGTATTTTGACGCTTGAAAAGGCATTTACAATTATTGTATGTTATTCAGAAATTGTACAAAGTGTGTTTATAAAATATATTACAATGATTAGTTTTGGTAAGTCATTTCCGTCGTATTGTGTTAGTTTTTTAAACACTTTTTAAATGAAAGGTTTAAATTTACTTCAATTTCGATGTCTATTGAGTTAAAGGATTATATAACTATTTTTCTATTTTATTCTTTCGATAATATTCCATCTGTGCAATGAACAGTATCTGCAGAAGTCCAAAAAAGTGTTCTTACGTTTCATTCCGAAAGATCTATTTGTAAATAATACTGCGGTCGTATTATATGTATAGTTTTGACTACCCTGTATACTTCATACACAATATTTATGTATTAATATAATTTTATTGTACATTTTTTTATTTTGACTCTGAAATGTTAATTTTTTGGTTGAATAAAACATTTCTTTAGTTTGTTTGGTAGGTTAATTATTTGATAAAATTTGTATAGATTAGTTTATGTACTAGCTTCTTTAACTAATATCTAAACATATACTACAATATATTATAATACAATCTAACTGTAAATAAATACTAAACATTACTGTGTGTTTCAAAATATCACGAATAACGTAATTTTTGCATCTTTACGTTGTTACATTGCGTAAAAAATTAGGATTTGAGTTGCTTTTGTAAAAAATTAAAACCGTTAAATAAATGGCCTATTAACCTGCTATTAAAATTGGTGGTGTAATATAGTTCTTACTTTAAAAATACAGAAATATAACTATTATACTACTACTAGTAGAATATTATATAATAAGTGTAAAGTTTGCATTTATTACTCACAAAATGAACTACAACCGGAGTTACAAAAATAGAAGATGGTCTTCTCCATTTCACTTAATCAATGTAACTTTCAATCTCATATTCAAGAATGGTTGATCTTTCACGAAGTAGCAAATGTTCTTTGGTTCCGATTATGATTAAATACTTTAAATTAATAATTAAATTTACCCACTTTCGTATTGGAACAGATGTGTAATCCCTTTTTGTTACTTCAACATAATTATTAGTACTTTTCAATAAAAATTTAATTCGTTTAAATATTTTAAAAACATGAAATATATATAGATTACTATTTAAGATTAATTTGAATTCATCACAGTTAAAAAATATATATTTTATATATAACCGAAAATAGTTTATTTTTTTGTAAATAGCTAAAATGAGTAGGAGTTTGTACACCTATAAGATAATATATACATTAGGATATCCCACAAAAATCTCCTTGGAGACACCATTGTTTTGTATAGACGTACTATATATTTCCAGTTGTTTCAATAAAATATTTGGAGTAACCACTTTTTCATTTATTCAAACAGATAATTGCAAATTACGCTGCTGAATAATGAAATTGGAATATTTATAAATTGTTAAGAAATAAATCAACTATCTAAATAAAATTATATAATATGTATAATACTAATTTTATATCGTTTAATTTAAGGAAACGAAATTTAATATTATTGCAAATAATAACAATATACAAAAAATATCATTTTGATCTTCAAAAGTTCAACTCGGGAACAATAAAAGCCAATTTTATGTTGAGTGTCGCAATTATAGGAATCCCTTCCTGAGATGATGTAATAACGGTCTCAAGGGAGCCTGGCACGAATTACTCGATCTCTTGATTTCTCGTCAATATAAAAGTCACACTTTTGTACCTTGAGGGGAGAGAACTCGTCCTCTAATGACGCCTTTTATCATCGAACCACTGAAATATAATAGAAGATAAAACTGATATAATTTGTGCTGTGAAGTGAAAAACACATATTTTATAACTTGTTATCAGGAACGTATAGTATACTTTAAGTATTATTGTTTGTTATATGGGAGTTTTTATTGTTTTATATAGTTCATGTTTCATATTATTCCTCAATTATAGTAATCGTGCGTATCATATATGTAAGTGGTATACACATTGCTGATTTTAAATTAATAGTTTCGAATTATTAACTATTTCAACAAATAATCTATTTCAATCGTTCGAACAATCGTTCAATTACAACGTTAATTGTTTATCAATATTATTATATATATATATAGATGATTGATTAAAAGCGAATTTTAAAAATATAGTTATTTTCTTGATTGCATTAATGATAGAGTTTCATTTTATAATAATTTATGAGAATATAAAATATTATAACTTGAGAAAATTAGAGTATTTTAAAATAGTAAATTATCGATTTATAGAGATTTAAAGGTACAGCAACCTCACGTATGTATCCTGATTTTCATGCCTTAACTGATTAAATATAGAGTTTTGTATTACATTACATTACATTACATAAAATTAAATTTTATTTTATTTTTAATTATAAATTTAACACCTGTTTCCGGATGCATAGGTTTACCTTATTATATAGTAAATAATGAATTGATTGGATATCGAATATTTCTGAAATCACGCAAGACTAATATAACAATTAAAATGTACATTTTACAAATTGCAGTACAAAAATTCCAACAAACAAAACATTATCGTTCTCTATATAGCTGATGAAATGTTTTTCATGAGGCGATATAAATTAAAATTGACTAATGAAACAAATGTGATGCTGATACGTTTAAAAATCAATAAACGGCAAAATCATTGCAGGATTTAGCAACTGATGGATTTAAAAAATATTATACAGAGTGGGGGGGAGAGAGGGGGGGGGGTGGGGGCACTATTACATTTTTGCGCCCGTCTTCAAACCTACCCAAACTTTTTATTCCAGCTTGGAATTTGATAAAAATATGAGGTATGAGGTACTACATGAAAAATATATTAAGTCAATATGATTTTTTTGCCCCTTTTGCCTTTTTTCGGGGGGAAAGATACTGGCCCCCTGGTTTCGCGGACCCTGTTATATAGTAATGACCGACAATAATATGTCATATACACTTAAATCTTTAGAATTGGAACCTGTTATTAATTTGAGAAATATATATGACATATAAATTATGATTTAACTAAATATTTAATTTTTATTAGATGAATATATTGATTATAAATATAAACGTTCTAGTTTTACAATTTAATGACTATAACGTTAATAAAATATTAAATAAACTTTGCCCGTTTTTTAATCAATTTTTAAAATTAATTTTCTTAATAATGTCAAGAAAATATGCTTTTATAAATATTTTTTTATCACTTCATAATTTTTAGAAGTTTGTATGTCGAAACGAGTGCGGAAAATATTTTGGAGAGAATTTTGATTAAAATAAATTTATATGGGAGTTATAAGTACTTTGGTATATATATATTAAAGATATTTGAAATATAGGTATATTTTGTGAATTTGCTTTTATCAATTTAAAATAATGATTTCACAATATACAATAATGATTCACAATAATGATTGCATATATACATTTTAGTTTCTTTTATAAATCAAGTCTAAACAAATTTATTAAATTTTTTGATTTAAAAAAAAATAACTGATTCAAAAATATATTTATATACATTTCAGGATTAATTGACTTCATTTATAAAATGTATAAATTATAGAATATAATTTTTACTGCTTTTTTGTTTAATTTTTAAATCCAATTTTTTAAAATAATTTTGCTTATATATATATAGTGAAAATTGTCAAGTTAATTTCGGCAATATTACGAGTACTGTTTTTAATATATCTAAAGATGAAAAAATATTTTCTGTTTTACAATAATTCTCTTTAAATTCAACTGAGCTCCTGCCGATTTCACGGGTTTTAATTGCTGATCTCCCGGGGTGATGAGAATTGTATTTATTATCTTGTTTTCTTTATTTCAAACAGCCTATAACACCTCTTCCATTGCGTCAAACAGTGCCATATATCTATTTAACTACAATATCGAAAAACAAAATCTTAATAACAATCTAATAGAGAATTTCTTACAAATATTGTCTTTTATATATTTCTTCAATATGTTGGAACAAAATTTGTTCTTCTGTATAAACCAGTGGAAAGATAAAACATAATATTCCTGTGACGACTTAATATATATTGCTTCTTTGAAAACTCAGGAACATAAAAAACTTCACGGCGAGCAGTTAATTACGTCGTTTTAGGGAATAATTTCAAATGTTTAAACTTCTTTTAAATCGTTTTTTTAATCATATTTTTCTAATAATGCGTATATATGTATACATCGAGTTATATATTTTTTTTATTATTTTATTTTAAAAATGAATTGTATGCCATATGGAACACGCATTGAATCTGTTTTTTTTTTAAATAAAAAACCTTTAACTGTAATGATATTAAATTTCATTTTGCGTAAATATTTCCGTGCGCATGAGATTTGTCACTTACTTTATAAAAAAGTTACTTGATACAGTATCACTATACTGAATCAGGGATATTTTATACAGTTCAAATTAAATTGAAATCTGCGTTACATTATAATTTCACAAACTTTCACTGCCACACCGAAACAATAAATACAACGATTAACTGCAAATACAACAAAAACGATTAAATTTTAAAGAAATTCTTCATAACATTTTTTGATCAAATATAAAACAATTTGAAATGAAATCGAATATATATTTTGGAATTTATAGACTGCTATATATATATAATATCAAAAATTTTCTGCTTTTATTGTGAGTATTGTTATTATAGATATATTGTCTAAATTATTTCTTGATACCTTTCTTATTTCTTAAAAATTTTTCTTCTGATAAAAATTTAATGTGTAAGTTATTTTATTCTAATTTAAATTGATATTTTTTCGGCCTTTATAATCTTTTTAGAAAATTGAGGAGTTTACAATATGGGGTTAATATTTATATCGCTAAATAAAATTAATTTTATAAATCATTGATAATAAAAAATTAAGCAATAATTTAAAATATATTTTTTTATATATTCTTAGTGCATTTATTACTTTAAAAGAATTTTTCCTTAACAGATTCATAATTCATTGTTTATTATATACCTATATATTATAAATTTAAAAAAATATTTTTACCAACTTGGAATAATTTTTTTAATAAATCGTGTTTTAATTGAAATTTTGTTTAGCATCTTATAAAATGTTACAATTTTGATTAGTAAAATAGTGTAATTAGTACAAATAATATGACGAAATTATTTATTTAGGGGCATAATCGGTTTTCAAACTGAATACAAGAATATTTCAAAATTATAACAATTTTTCGGAAGTTGAGATTTTAATTAATGCAAGAATTATTGGGTATACAGTGCGGCAGACATTTTATAACTTGAAATATAGCGAACTGGTCAAATCAACTAAATAGACATATCAAATCAAAGTGTCAAAAGATCAGTCGACCTTTAATGAAAGTTTCTGCTGGTTAGACTTTAACCATAATTCTCAGTATTCTCTCTACACGCCTAATAATATGGGTCAAAAGAAATCCTCTGCCTTCCCCTGATTTCCGTATTCATTTCTTGCCTAATCGACCGACCGGTTATGCATTGGATTTTGTGCTACTTTTTACGCCTGCCTGATTATAAATATAGGCTTAATTCTTCAACTATATCCCACCTCACACATCTTCATCATCCTTTCTTTCCGTTGATGTCCCCTCCCCTTCTCACACTTTCTCTGAAAATGTTTAGAACTCCCCGTCGTTGTAATAATGGCAGTTCCAGCACATGAGGGTGGGAGCTATAGGCCTCTATATATATATACTATTATACCACCCATTTGAGAGGTGTGAAAAAGACAGCCGAGATATATCAGTCTCACAGGACCAGCTGATTTCTCGTTGTTCTTAGGCGGAAAAGGACGTCGAAGTTGTTCTTCCAACGCCGGATTCTCTTCCCTTCCAGTTTGCATTAGTCAAGAGAGTCGAGTTTCCCCACTAAACTCAGTCTATAGCCCGATTCTCGCCCCGTAGTGTGCTGCCCATGAGAGCCGCGTGTCAGTGATTTCTTCGTCCGGTTTCAAACGTAAGACATCATCGGAGTCGCTTCCGTCGTCTTTATGCGACCTGTTCCTCAACTAACCACCACTTCCGTTATTTTTGCACGTCCGACTTTTTCTTCATTTATAGAGAAGGAATTCTGCGTGAAACGTTTGAGAGAACTTCTTTTTTATGCCTCAAAACGGCTGCATACTTTTGCTTTTCTGATATTAGCATATTCCCCGTTCATAGAAGGATTTATAGCGATTAAAGGTTATTATATAGCGTTATAGTAAATACATTTGGGCCAAACCTTTTAACTATATATGTTAAAAAATTTGATTTGCATATAAGGTAAACTTAATACATACATCATTACAATATAAGTATGTCTATCGTTTTTCTACTTTTTCTACTTATTATTAATTATTTAAATTTATACTTCATTCCCTTTTCTCAGCGTCAACAAATGTTTTAACACTCATCCCCTATGCAAAAATTACTCTCCATATGGTCTGGTCTCTCTTTTATATATAGATTGTTTCATTTATGGTTCGATATTTTCTCTAAGAAAAATCTGCTTCGGGCAATCTGGCCCGATGGTCTCCCCTCCACTATATATATAAAGAAAATTAAGTTCACCTCTTCGCTTGAATAGAGTCCATATGTTGTTGTCGGGCCGGACTTAATCTATAGGAGGTAGAACCCCCTCACTTAATTTTTTACACTTCAGAATTCCTGTATTTGTAAAGCTGACAAAAACCTGTGCGGGCCAGGTTGTTGATTTAACAGAATCCATAAATTTTAAGAGGTTGGTCTAGTTGACTTTAATTAAACCTTGTTCTATAATAAAGATATATTATCGTTGCTGGGGTTTATCATTCTTTCCGTGATCCTCCTCCAATTAAGCAGTATATATTTTAAAATTCGAAAGATAATTCAATCAAACGATGAAATGCAAATTATTTGAAGAGTGTCCATAAGCTTCGGAGATTATGTCATGTAGACATCCTGTTAAAGCGACGGAATTTCTGGTCTTCGACGGTGACTGTAATAATAGACAATTAACGGACAATGAGCTCTCCTCACACCTACTTTGCATAATACTTAAGAAAGATGGACCGTTTATGTCTACGGGTGATCAAAACCAGTGGTTGACATTGAAAAAGTTACTGACCAAACTGTTTTGAAAGTATTCACAAAACACTTTCTATTC
This sequence comes from Vannuccia rotundouncinata, assembly GCA_034780395.1. Lineage (NCBI taxonomy): Eukaryota > Metazoa > Platyhelminthes > Proseriata > Coelogynoporidae > Vannuccia > Vannuccia rotundouncinata. Next base: position 21,360 of record JAUZNC010004463.1, on the reverse strand, counting down.
CCAGTTACTTGATTTTACTTCTAAATAATGTTATATGCCTATCTTCTAGAAATATTATAAAATTTTAATAAAAAAAAAATTAAATTTAAAGTTGCTTTTAAATTTATTATCCCATATGTCTAATAAATATATATATAGGATTACTATAATATTTAATAATTTAATTTAAAATTCATTTATTTTTCCATTTATATAATTTAAATTTTCAGTTAAATCAGTGAAATATATAAAAATGAACTGTAGGTAAGTTGAACCGATTTTTTATTTATCTAATTTTATCATTATTATAAAAAAGAATTTACATATAGTATTATAGCTTAAAATTCATTTAAAGTAAGGAAAAACTTTTTTGAAAGAAAAAATAAATGACGGCAAATTTTTATAATTTATATACGCGAATGAGAATGAGAATTGATTTGATGTCAAATTTGATTTAACACAGAAAAATGCGAAAATATTATGTATATTAAATATTACAAATATAAAAGTATAAATGTATGAATTTGCAATTGCAATTGCACTTCGAATTATTATTGGTTGGGATAATTTATGTTTGCATAAAATATATATTCGCTTTGAAATTCAAGTTTGGATTATGTTACTTTATTTATATATATAAATAATTGATCCCATAATTTGTAGATTATTGTAATATAATTGTATTTTTCATTGTTCAATATTTTTGAAGATAAATTTATACCTATTATTTTTGTAATATGATTTCTTCAGAGATATGTGTTATCATATGTATATGTATATTTATATATAGAATATTATTATATAGTATTCATTATATTATGGTATGTAAAGAATATGTATAAAATAATATTTTAATACTATATACGATAAAAAATTATTTTGAATTGATTAAATTGGAAACATATATTATCTCAAATATATTAAAATTCATAATTTTAATTTTAACTATAAATATATCCAAAAATTCGTTTTTATTTTAGAAAATTTCTATATGCGTATTATAATAAGAAAGCAGCAAAAACTCTTTACTAAATGTATTTGCATGTGAATATAAAGTTTTGGATGACTGCGCCAGCATGTAAACCTAAATTCTCCCGCATGGCATCCAGCGGAAAGAGAAGTATTAATTAGTGTCCCTGATTTCAGGAAATTAATTTCGTGTCAAAACTGACGTCTGACCATAGTCTTGGTGCGCCCAGAATTTATTGTCATCGAAATAGTTTAACTGTCCCCCCACCCCCCCTTTCTCTGTTTTCCTAATCGCTTTTCGGGTCTGCATTTGTCATTTAATTTGTCAGTAACCTTCAATATGTTTTCAACTTCTTAGTCTAATTCTTCTTCTTTTTCAGGTCGTACAAAGAATGACACTGTGAACGAATATTATTTTAAAATAAAATAAAAAATAAAGATATTGAGGGGGTTTTGGGGGAAGGAAAAGGACTCGTTTAGTTAGTGAGGTAGGTGTCAAGAAATTAGTAGATTTTAGCAAGACAAATTATCCCATAAAGACTATTAAAAGATTTTAATTTCCGAAACGATAAATTAGCCTAAACCTATCATCAAGCATTCTTATATAGTATAGTAGAATTTGGCAATTCTAATTTTTTGTAAAAAGGAAAATATTTATGACATTCAATATAGAAATATTGATTTTCGATTAGCAAAGCTATGTAGAAATAATGTAGCTATACACCGAGTGTGAACTAATTCGAGAGATATTATTAATATATTTTTTATAAAATATTTTGAATACAATTTTAAAATACCTTTATCAACATTATATTTATTTTGTAAAATTTACGAATAACAAATGGGAAACGTTTTGAAATTTTGAATAATAGCATTTTAAAATAAATTATACGATTATACTGTTTGATATTTTAATTTATTATGAAATATATCAAAAAGTAATCTAAAAATAATATATTTGTGTTATTTAATTCGTATACCTGTAATAGTGAAAAATAATAGTATATTATTTTATTTATTATATAGGTATTATATAAGTCTAACAAATTAGATAAAATCTGGATATATAGTGCCAATACGAATATGAAATATTTTCTGAATATTTTATTTATGAATTAATTACAATTCAAAAATTATTCTATAATACAAGATTAAGCCATCAACTAAATTTGTTTGAAAAGTATAGTATAGGACCCTCTTTTTTTCTTTTAATACCTCCCATAAACAATTGAATAAAGTGTGACCGATGATTATATTGAGTATGAATCGGGTTTTTATTAAATAATAATAAAAAAATTATTTCAATGGATATTAATTAAATCTTACCAGAATAAGAGAAATTCCTTTTTATAGTGTTTATATAGTGTTTATAGTAAATAATACAATATATAATATTTACATGGCTATACAATATACAGAACATTTTTATTACGAATATAATTTAAGTATTGGTGTTAAATAATTAACAAATAATGTCACGAAGGATATGTTTACATTTTATACAATAAAAATCCTTAAATTTAATCATATATAAATTTATCACACAGGAAGATACGAGGAACATTTAAAATTTTAACAAGTGTTGAAAATATATAAAAAGAACACATTTTGTAACTATAGAGACAGACATATTTTTATATACATATCATAAATAATGTTCAGTAATGACATCTTTATTCAAAAATATGATTTATATTTTTATATATACAAATATATATATAATGGTATGTGACATTAACAAAAAATACTTTAAATTGTGTGAATGGTTTTATAATTTCATTTTAAACATTATACAATAATCACAAAAATGTACCTTTTATTTGTACAACTTTTTGTAAGTTTTTCATTTCACTAATATTTAAAACGTAGACTATGGTAGTGCTTTATTTGAAATAGAAAAAACATGTTTTTGTGCAAATCTTTGGGAATTAAACTGCTTTTAAAAGAAAATAAATGTAGTCATCACAATTGATGTCTATAAAGTATAGGAAAAAACAGTGTAGAGTATAATACTTCTGAAAAATCACAAATCTGTTAATAAATATTTACAGATATACAGTTATACGTGTCATCAATTCTCAAGTGAAATATGTTTCCTGCATTGAATATAATTTATCGATTGGATCGCCGACATCTTCAATGGTCATCGGAAGAGGAATGGTGGATTCAGAACGGTCCAGCATGTGCTTCTTAATGCCTGAAAGAGAACACATTTTAGAAATATAAAATATAATAATCGATGCTAAAATAATAAAAAAACAAATTTTATTGTTGAATAATTTTTTTGTAGGAATAATACTCTTATCATAACAAATTTAAACTAATCATGAATAATATTTGTAACGAAATAATTACAACGATTAAAATTTAATATATTCACATATATTCACATATTTGGGGTTGACATGAATATTTCTATCGATACAATTGATCATATAGATGGACTTATGAACGCATATGATCGACATCTGAATATCGAACTGTGTCACAACAATAAAAAACCCCTCATGGTCAAATCAAGCAAATCAATATGTTAAAAACAAAAACTTTTATCGTCTGAAACAGTTCCCTTATTCTCCCGATGTAAATATTTCTGCCCGGCTTTTTTTCCGCAGCTAGAGAAAATTGTTCTCTATAGAGAAGAAGTTAAGGATTACCTAGCAGAAAAACTACAGTCTTTGACAGATAAGAATAATGGAAATGGATTTTGTGAAAAGGTGATTGAGGTGTCATATAAATATGAATGATATATCGAACTTTCTGAATGAACTTGTTATCCAGTTTTAATTTGTTGTATCATATTGAAATTGTTATCATTTTGACGTTTCGACCCTTTAAATGACATAAAATCAATAGACAAGTTATGTATTTGAGGTATTACTCAGGTAGGACGTACTGTTGTCTCGACTTTCATCACTAACCCGACTCCCCGAATCAGTATCTCCTTTGATACGATTGTTGTTCTGAAGTTCTTGTGTTTGTCTCCTAGCTAATTTCTTTACCTGAAATTAGAAATTGTTGTTGGTATAATGAAGGGAATTGGGTTCAAAGTGCAGAGAGATTTTACGAATAAAAATAATACTGTTTGTTTAAATATTTTCTTGAAGCGTACCATTTTAGAATTATGTAATTTTAAATTTAGAAATGTGTAAAATTGTTTTAATGACTAATTTAATTGTATATCTACTATTGTAATATTTTATTGAGTCGAGCCCAACAAACTGTTCGTTCTAATATTTGATATATAACATTATACCTTGGCTCTCTGATTTTGAAACCAGACTTGAATGACCCGAACGCTCAATCCAGTTTCTGCTGCGAGATTTTCTCGAATCTGTAAAAAATTATGAAAACATATTAATAAATTGTAATGTATTAGTAAAATATCTTTTAAAATAAACTAAAATTTTATTTGAATTTGTTTTTCCGAAAGTTATTTAAAAACTGAATATAGAATAAATTAAATACATGTTTTGAATAATCTTTTATCGAAATGACGC
>JAUZNC010004452.1:0-36693 GCA_034780395.1 Vannuccia rotundouncinata | reverse complement strand
AATCAACTCTGATGACAGTGACATAGAATAATTCAGAATAATTACCCATGGATATTGTATCAAGTGTGGTTTATATATCTATACTTTATTTTTGTAATTTTAGTGTAATGACTATGGGAAACTGGCATGTCTATAGTTTTGTTAGTCTATGACATAGAAATTGGTTTTAGAATTTGGTTTTACTCTAAATTGTATATTAAGTTAATTAATTTTAATAGAAACTTTAATAGATATTAATTATTTATGAAATATTAACAATATAACTATAATTGATAAACGATTGATAATTGACAACAGACGCAAAATTCTAAGCAAATATTTAAATTTAAAATAACTTACGGATACATTTTACATCTGTTTACTGGCTGACTATAATATTGCAGTTATATATAACATTTATTTTTTTATATTAGAGTTTCATAATAATTAACCAATGGTATTTACGTATATTTATGCAAAATCATTTAAACTAATTGATTAATTAAATACAACATTAATGGAATATTTTAATAACTTGATAACTCACGTGTGGTGCGAACCTATGCTAAAAATATAACCAGAGCATGAGTTCTATTAATTATGATAGCCAACAAACGCAAATTGATGACCCTTCAAGTCCAGAAGAAGCTATCAGTGACAATTATTCGCTAAGCGATCTTAGTGGATTTATAATGCCTGATTCCCGAAGAAAATTCCCATTGACAGAGATGGCAGCAGAACCGGACCCCGACGATACAGATATAAATATGGATGATTATAATGACAGTAGATTAACTATCGATATAGTACCACAACAAGTAAGTGAATTTCAACTCAACATAAAATTATAAAGGTGAACATTTTGTCTAATTCAGGCAGAAAATGTTGTAAGAATATGTCATAGGTTTAAGCAACACGTATCTTAAACTGAAAAAAATGCAATACATTACTGTATTAGCTATCAATAGTTTTCAATTATACAAGCTTACATATATATATATACGTATGCAGCTATATAGGATATTAAGTATTTTGAAAGCGTTGAATATTTCGGCAGAACGACATTTATTGAACGATATATAAAAAGTACCAGCATTCATTAGTGAGGTGATATAGACCCAATCTAATCACTTTTATTTGACAACTATAGTCATATTTTTTTTAAAAAACATCGTTCTTAAATCATATTCTGATTTAGTCTTTAACTTTATCTTATTCCAAGAATAATGAGTCCAAGTTAACAAAGAAGAAGGTACCAACTGCAAAAAGAAAACCAAGGCCCAAAAAGGAACCCCGTTTATCTGCAATAGAAGTTGGATATAACGTAAGCTGATCTAATATATGTCATTAGCCAGATATCTTATTTATCTTAAATTCACTTAAAAATTAACACTTTTTTTCGCATTTCGACCAGCTTTTCATACGTCGAGTTGTCGACGAAGTTCTGGATCATCGCCTTCCCCTATCTCAACAATCGCGACGCAAACTGGATCTCCTTGAGTCAGTCTGTTGTCGTCAATTCCCATTGATAGATTCTCTTCGACATCGGATAAAGATTCGAGCCTATCTTAAGCTCTGTCGCAGAAATATCAAGAAAAATAATGGGAATTTTGTTCTCAAGACTGCACGACATTCATATGATTCAGCTCGTCAGGTTATGATGGACGCTTATGAAGGGGCACGAGATGACCTTTACAAATTACATTTGGTGATCTTTTACATTTTATAGTTTTATAGTTTTATATAAGATAGGAAATTGGATAACAATGCGATTAGTAATCAAATAAGATAACATTTAATTTAATATATTTATCCAGTTTAAGAATACTAATTTATTCGATTATTTAGAGCGATACAGAAAAAACGAATCCCAAAAATTAGGCGAGTTCTTAATAAATAGCAATGTCTATTTGATTGCAAATAAGAAAGTGTCCAGGGGTGTTCACAAAAGTGTAACACTGAGGAACGAAAATTTTCATCGTTGCATCCTTTCTATTGTTCCCGTTTTGTTTTCACAAATCGCCAGAAACCAGACAACGTCCTTTTAACGTATTTTCCCGCAACGTTTTACACAATTCTTGAATAATTCTTCCGGAGGTTTTAAATACCTAGTAAATTTGTTTATTTTCTCCTGCATCCCCCTTCATAGGTAGACAATATGAAATATTTAAATTTTATCCTTTCTATTGGACAAAATAAATATATGAGTTCTCTTAAATTCTGTTATCTCTCCCAAATTCTCTCTCTTTATATATATTTTATTTACAGATTATAAATTCCTTAACATATTTAATATAATTTTTAAATAGATGACTCTTAGCAGTATCCCGAATATGAAGTCTGAGCAGCCGAGCCGGGCCCAAAAGCGATCTCGTAAGACGACTTCATCGAAAAACGGTGCTCAACCTGCTCCCGTCACGTCATGTCAACCTGTATTCATCCAGCCGACAGCTCCCATAGGAAGTAATAGAGCTGCCCCCGAACCGTTCATTCAAACCTTCGGCAGTATGTCAGATAAAATGATATCAGATGCTGCTAAGGTAATTTTCGGCTATAAATAGAGTCACAGAATATAATTAATAATTTGTAGTTTATTAATGAGAGGTGATCATTCGGATATGAAATCTAATTTTACTTGCATAAAAAACCTATTTTAAACATACACTATCATCTAGAACGAAGTTAAAAATAAAAAGAAACGCATTTTTAATTGTCTATGCTGTGAGTATATTTAGAGATACAATTATATTTTTTTTTAATAAATATCGAATAAGACCTTGTTACAATACTAAGATACAAAAACAGAAATTTAAATTAAAAATAAGAAAATTATAGTTTTAAATATATAACATTTTTAATTTAATAAGATTGCGAATAATTTTTAATGTTTTGTTATTTTCATTTCTAAATAACAAATTAATGTGAAAAAATTTCTATCACCGAAGTTAAACTCTATATATATATATATATTATGTTCAGTTTATGCTAATTATCCATTTTAAGATTGTACTAGTTTTCATTATATTAATTTAAATAATTTAATTCATAATCATGGATTTAAATCCGGTTTAGTACCTAATTGGAGTTTTATTCTGTTGTATTTTAATTATTTCCAAATGCAATAATTTTATTTATTTTATATAGATAAGTAAATTTATTTGTAGTAAATATGACAGTACAAATTTAACAATAATAATTTTTACTTTTGCCCAAAAAGGAGAAATGTTAGTTAATGCATCAACTTGCTTGAAAATATATTTCTATATTGTGCACACGACTTATCTTCGACTGCAAATATTTGTATAACGCACAATTTGAAACAGGCAATTTCTGTCAAATACTGTTTTATTTTCCCACCCCATGTGGTGTGTTTAAAACATGAACTTGCCTGCAATCGTCTAGTTTAGTAAATGTAATTTTTTGGCATACCACTTCCTCTGTGTATTAAGTTGGCTACGATATGGAGATACATATTTTGTTCATCTTATAATGTTACTCCAAAGATAATATTGGGGCACATTAAAAACTAAATAAACACATATCTGCACGAATATTTCGTCAAAAAGGATAGTGCAGATTTATTGAACTTTTAATGGTGATTTACAATATAGATGACAGGAATAGTATTAGAATTTAGACACACCAAATTTATTATATAGTTGGTATCTTTGCATTTATTCATAGTCAAAACATTAGAAATTATAAAAACAAATTCCTAACGGCTTATTTAAGAATATTTATATAAATTGTTGATAACAAAATATAAAATTCTACTAAATTTTCTTGCTAGCCTTAGAAAACTTGAATTATTATTATTATTATTAATATTTTTGTTTTTATAAATATATACGGTTATAGGTTCTAGTGGAAATTGTTTGGAACAACACAGATACCTGCAGACTGCTTACGGATTCACTCAAATTGAGCGCTGAATATCTGATTCAGTGAAGATTAGAAGGATTACCTATTACTCGTTTAATATTCTGCTTTAAGAATATCTTTTGTTTTTTAAAGATTTTTTATGTACACTGTATATAGTTGTTATTGTTGTTGTTATTTATACATTGTTTAATTTTGTACTGTTGTTTTAGATTAAAATATATTTAAATAAAAATATCTGTTCGACTTAAACAACTTAAACTTTAACAAATAATTTTTCTTATTGTGTAATAATATTGTGAATCATAGTCGTGAGAAATTGTCAAATATTGTTATCACAAATATTAATTTGTGTGACCTTGCAATTATTATTACCGTCGTTTTATTAGGAAATATCTATATTTACAAAATTGTTGAGATCTTATCTTGTCAGTCATCTTATCTTGTCAGTCAGTCACTTATCTAGTCAGTCTTATCTTGTCAGTCAGTCATTAATTGAAATATTAAACTAAAATGGAAAAGAGGACCACTCCATGAGAAATTTCCCAGAAAACATTTGTATTTAAAAATGTCACTATCAGTTTTGATAAAGTTTTTTTAAATAATAGTAAAATTTGCAATAATATAAACGTTGGAAATTATCAACATTTTGTAAGCTTCTTGAGCCGAAATAAAAACATTTTCCATATTTTAATAATTTTCCGAAAACAAAATTGTTTGCTTATATATAGACAGAAAGTTGAAAGGATTAAAATTTTTTATTTAGTAAAACTTTGGGATAATCGAGAATACAAGCATTGTGAATATTATCAGATCATATTTTCAATAAGTTAAACTCAATTAACAACAAACATTATCAATATGTTTCAAAGTTTTCTTCTGGTGTTGCTAAATAATGGGGCGTATATTCTTTCCCAAAATAAGGGATATGCTGAAAATGCAATAAACAAAATGCAAATACTAGTATTTATATGTAAGTAAAATACGGAAATAATAATGTGAAAAAGACAGAACACTTAAAATATTTTTTATAACTTTTTCAATATTTAATTAAGTCTGTTTTATTAATTTTTTCTTTTATTTGTGATATTTTCTCTAAACCACGAAATTGAATATTGAAACTCAAGAGTTATACTGTTGGAGAGGCAAGGAGTAATTTAATTTAGACAGGAAGCTATTTTTATTTCCAATATAAAGAATGTTTGATGTTTGTAATCTGATAATTATTCAGAAAAATTTGCCTCTCAACCTAAAATAAAGCAAGATTTACAATCTAAAATGAAAAATTTAATATAATCATTTTGCTTTGCAGCGGAGAGATGTCTACAAACTTTTTTGAACCGTTACCAATTGATAACACTAATATATAGTACAAATGTAAAATGCAACAGATAGTTTGTACGTTGAACATTACAAAATACTAATTGGCCACGACGGAAACATTTGCCTTTTCCTTCTCATTTTCTCCGGTGCAAAGGTGGGGCTTCGATTAAATAATTGAATAAGGATAGAACATGCGTGTTAAACATTATGAAATACAATTAAACTGAGAAGTTAGCGGTTAACATCAAAAGATTTATAATCCAATATATATAAAATGTGTATATAGGGGTAATATATTGATATCTAAACTACAGTGTTTTTTTATGCTAAAAGATTGAAGACTATTTAAAGATATTATTTACTGTTCAATTTATGACAGAATTTCTTAATTAAAAGTAAATCTATTTTTATTGATTATCGGGTCATTCATAGCAATAATAAAATGTGATGTTATTTATCGCAAAATCAATAATTAATCATCCTTTCTATTTCTTTTCGTACCTGATCCATTTCCTTTTCTCTTTTTGGTCTCGAATGATCTAAAATTTAAAAAAAGCTATGATTAAAAGATCATTTTTTTATTCAAACAAAGACATATGTAAGCCGATGTCTCTTTAATACGATTGAAAATTTTTACTGAAACATTAACCAAAGTCAAAACGAAAGTCCGATTTGTTTTACTTACGTAAATTTTGGCATTTTCTATTGATTATGCAATCTAAGGATCTCCAGAGGACATCTCGCTTAGAAACTATATCTGTAAAAATTGAATTTAGCAACATATACTTTTAATTTTAGTTAAAATTATTAATCTAAATCTATTCAACTATTTTAGATATACAATTAAATATTGAAATATTTATACGGATAGGGAATATATAGGTAATGACTGTTTAAAAAACTAATCGACAATTAAATCTTTTATTATAAAATTGACAAAACATTGATAAGATATCATCCCCATTTCAATTTTTAAATAGCATCAATGATAAGAATATGAATAGACTATGTATAAGAAAATCTATAATCGATAAAAGTACCATATGTTACTTTATATGACTGTGTCTGCGAATACACTCATCTTATATTTTGATCTTATTCAAGTGACCACAATTCATGGCTTCAAACCCTTTTAAATTTCTAAATAAATATATTAGTATTCATATTTGATACACACTATTTAAATAGGTAAGGTATTTTCGTAAATAATTGTATCGAATAAGAAATACATTTTTACTGTTTTTTTATTTGTATTTTGAGTTTACAGATATTTTATATATACATTAGGAAAATTGATTTTGACCATAATACGATAAGCTCATTAAATTAAATTACGTTAAAATATAATTTATTTCTTGTATAAAGTTAAACACAATTTTGCGAATAAAAGTTAGAATTAATTTTATTTGTAATTTAAATTCGACAAGATATTAAGATTTTAAAATAATGAATGTAACAAACCTTTAAAAGAAATAAAAATTTATATATTATAGGGTCGACAAAAAGAAATGTGTAGATTTATTATAGATATGTATAATATCCATAGAGAATTTAATACCAAAAATCAATAAAATTCATATAAAATGAAGGTAATATTATTAAAAGAAATTTTTTGTCGACTCCTATAGATTAAATTTATTAGTTGAATAAAGTATAAAGTAATTAATACAGCTAAATTATTTAAAATGTGTATTTTATCGCAATAAATTAGGATAAAAATAAAATTAATTTACTGAAACATACTCAAAGTTCTTGCTGAAGAGGTTTTCAACGACCAAGATCCGAACAGGAACACAATTAAGATGATTGTGGGTGGACTGAGAGGACGCATTTTTAGGAACAACCGATAAGAATTATTGACAATGAAGAAAAGAAATTATATCCAGATGAATCCTAGTTTTATGAGGTTTGTGTTTATTGACAAAGCTTTAAACAAAGCCATAGGGTAATTCACTAGAGTGTAGATGAAATTTTATTGCTTGATTAATAGTGAAAAACGAATTTCATTTTTGATAATATTTTATTTAGATAACCTTATTTTATTCAACCGTTAACTGATAAATAATAAAAGCTGTTTGACAAAGTACTATATTCTGATATTTGATGAGGGACACACTTTGAAAAAGATGTAATACATAATTGCTAACCACATATATTAACCATTAGTTATAATGACATTTGAAAGAATAGGGATGATAAATTTTAGTTTTTTAAATAAATAATATAATTTAAGCCTATGAATTCATTTTAACATATACAACAAACAAGATAATTAATTATGAAATATAAATGAGAACTACCACTGGTGTCAATGTTTGGTTTATTCTATATTTGATTAAATGTCTATAAATTTAAGTTTATGGAATAAATTCAATTAATTAAAATTAAACCAAAATTAGATTAAAATAATTTTATTTAGAATGATACAAACATTCAAACTATTTTTATAACGGTATATTTCGATAGTAGTACGGAAATTCCATTCCCATTTTTATAGATACTTTACAATCGATATATTGCAGGGTACTCATTCATAATAATTATAAATTACTTCTCTTAATTAACACTATTACTAAAATTTTAGTCTACTTTTACTTGATTTTTATTAAGTATTAAAAGATATTTTTATTATATTAATTAAATAGCTGTACACTAATCGTATTTATGGTAATCAAAAGTTACTGACAATTACAAATATTTGACATTTCTTCAAATGCAATTGATTAAAATGTAAATCAAGTATAATATTGATTCATGAATATTCTTGACGTTATTTTATTTCACTAACTTTGTCGAAATCAATATAAATAAATACCTAGGCTAATAGTCTGGAAACTCATGACATTTATTTCACCCCATCTCACCCAGAAGGTTTGATTCCATAAAATGTTTTAGTTTAGTTAGATCATTAAAAAAACTTTCTCTGTTGGGCTCCACTGACCATGATCCCCCTAAAAACTGCCCTCCCCCAGGGGGTTCAATTTATCTCATAACACCCATTACAAAAAATATATAGCATACCAAAATTTCTGGGAGGTATAGGCATAAACAGACCACCCGCAATGTGCCCCCCCCACTCAAATGTAAAATTTAGCTCACAATTATTTCTATTTATAACTCACAAACTAAAAATATTTTGTATATCAATATGCATTAATAAAGGCTAACTAGTATTAATATCTTTATATTAAAATTAATTTGATTAAAATCGGATAATCTATATGAGTGCTGTGCAATATATAATATGCAAAATTGTACACATTTTTAGAAAAATCAATTACTAAATACTTATAATTTACAAACAAAGTTAATGGGACAAGTGAAACACTGTTTAAAATTAATAGACAGTGTTTATGCATGGGAAAACAGCACAGTCCTGGATGTCTTACATTATAATGATTCATCTCTACCATGAATACAGTAGAAGTATTAGGATAGGTGACTGAAGATAGACAACTACTTCTTTGCATTGAATCACCCTAATTATGCGCGAGGGAGTGTGAAGTATCAAGACAGTCTTCTCAAATTACCTGAAAGTCATCCAGAATTCTAGAAGGGAGCATTTGCAATTAAAAGAACAACAAAACCCTTTTCTGGTGGTCCAATTGATCTGAGATTGCAGCAGACTATCAATGCTGATGCAGCAAGTCAGCGGACTGGAATTGCTTCCATGAACAACTTAATATCTGCAAGATAAAGATGGGCTGAGTCACTCTTCCTTCGATCAAGTGTCATTTCCATATGTTTGAAGACTTGAACATTAGCAAGAAAAAAGATATAACAGAAAGCCTCAAGACTCACAGAATTACTCATGACAATGATGCTCTTCAGAGAACCATGTCAATGATAAAAGATACTATGAATCCTTTTAATGCTGATCTGGATCCTAAACACCTGTACAACATCGGAACTGGTAAAGCATCGTCAGAAAAGACAGAAAAGTTTCTTCTTGCAGTTAGTGAAATTGGAGAAATAAACAGAAAGAAATTTATCAGTGAATGTGCTGAAAATCCAATTCGGTTTGAGAAACGTATAGCAAGACAAGCAGTGTATACATTTGCAGCTGAAACAGGAAAAAGAAAAGTTAAAGGAACTGAAGGCAAGATGGTGGCAGCTTGTATGGTTCGTGATCTCTTTGAAACCATACACTTTGTCACAGACAAATGGCTATATCTCCATCAATCAATGACTGTGAAGGGGATTCAAGGGCATTATCTTCTGTTCCTTGTAGCATCACTGGTCCAGAGCAAAAACAGCTTAGTAACTGAAGTTCCAGTTTCAAAGAGTCATTAATTGCCTTTCTTCTAAACAGCTGCTGGGAGAACGATGACTTAGCAGATATATGCCAGCAGAAAATCCTTATTGTTAATTATGGGGATATTTGCCATATGTTTAGGGTTAACAATAAAGCAGAGAAAACCGAAGACCTGAGACTGTTTAACAACCATGAGGAAGGCAGATATAAACGTACCAACTCAAAATAATGTTGTTATCCGTACCTGTGCTACCGATTGTCTAGTGATTGCTTTAGGGTGTTATCCCCAATTTGACAAATCGCTTAATATTTGGATTGAATGTGGAGTACAGTCAACTAATGCTCTGAGGTACACTGATCAGCATAAATCAGTTGCACGAAGCACTAGGACAGCTGTTATGTGACTCACTGTTGGCATTTCACGCATTTACTGGTTGTGACTATACCGCATCATTTTGTAGAAAGGGGAAAGTAAGACGTCTCAAACTTCTTCAAAAAATATCGAAGCTCAATCAGCCTTTAGTTTTCTTGCACATGAAGATGGAGTCAGCGAAGAAACGGTTCGAAAATTAGAAAAGTTTGTGTGCGAGATCTAAGGAAAAAAGAAGGAAACATCAGTTGATCAAACTCGGTTCCAGATTTTTGTGGAAAAATATAAATCCATAAAAGGAGAGAACATTTTTTGTTTATTTTTCATGTAAATTTCCACCATGCTCTCGAGTATAATTCCAAAAGTACAGCGTACACATCTGATTGCTAAAAGATGGATTTCGTCAGCATCATCAAATGAATCGAGTTTGTCTCCTCTGGAATATGGGTGGATCATCAAAGATAGTTGCTACCACTTGAATTGGTTTGAAGGGGATGTATCGCCAAGAACGCTATCCACTGAAAGTTATTTGGACGGTAAGTAGATGATATTATTGAAATGTGATTCTAACTTTAATAATGTTTATAGATTTTAATTTCAAATTTTTTTTTACACCAAAAGAAATAGATCTAGATGGCAGCAGTGATTACACAGAAGAGGATGATGACAGGGATGAATCAAGAATCATGAATCACTGATACTGATGATCATCAAACAGACTATTAATAACAGACTATTAAATATAAATTATCAATATTCATTATACAGTGAATATAGTATAAAGCATTTTTAAGATTTTATTTCTTATTCACCTAAATTACAATATGAAATCAGATGCATTTAAAAACTATTTCTTTACACATTAATATATATTATATATTTTTGTATACACCAAAAAATGTACAAAATGTTGCACCTTTAATATTATATTGAACAGCACTCATATAGATTTATATATTTATATATTTTATATATTATTATTTGTAAACTTTTATTAATTCTTATTGATCCAGCCGTAAACTATTATTATCGACAGTGTTTCACTTGACCCATTAACTTTGTTTATATATTATAAATTATAAGTAAAGCTATTGATTTTTCTAAAAATGTGTACAATTTTGCACAGCACTCTTATAGATTTATGTATGTTGTTGTGGGCATTTCGAAGTTTCATAATTAATAAATTTGATTATCCGATTTTAATCAAATTAATTTTAATGTATAGATATTAATACTGGGGGTGAGATGGGGTGAAATAAATGTCGTGAGCGGTCGATCTATAATTCTAACTCTAATAGCTGCATATAATTCTTGGCGGACTTTTTAACTGTTAAACAAGTTTTTGGAAGGGATATGATTTCGTATAGCGTTTCCTCTCATTTGGACAAATTGTACCTCATTTTGGACTGGTTAAAAATCGCAAATTTCACCGTATGTTCTAATATGTCGTATGGAGTTTTTTCAAAACTTTTTTGTATAATATGGTATCTATTAGTCGTAGGAAAAGTTTTAAAAAATTTGGTTTGAAAATATGTTTCAATGGACCCTAAACAAAAGAACAGTATACTGAGTAAGACCGTATACCAAAGAGAAAATAGTTTTTTCCAGTTAGCTTCTAAAAAATCGATGACTGTTTCCCTGCTAAATTATTCGCTTTGGTTTTGGAGATATTGAAAAAAACATAAAATTTGGCGGCCATTTTGTTTTATAATGGCCATCGCAGAGGTTAGTTTTAGATGATTCAATATCCAAATATTTTTCTATATAATGCGTTATTCTGCCTCTATACCAAATTTGGAGTTTTTATCAAAAATGCACAATTTCACTTATTTTTCGATGCTCACTATACTAAAATATAATTGTTATCAATTAATTGAAATTTCATGTTTCATTCTTAATCGTTCAAGGCATAATACTATGTTGACTTCTCGACCTCAGACAACCTACAAAGATAGTTTTCCATTATCAAGAGTTATTGGAAGTTAGGCACCACTCGATACTGGATTATGCAACTTAGATAACGAACTACACACGTATAGGTACTTAACAGCAATAACCCTAAGGTCATTCATATTATTTTATTATTCAGATAAAGAATTGTAGTTATTCTAGCGCAAGAAACCTTTTGAAATGTTTAGTTACTCAATTCTAAAATATTTATTCTAAATATTAAAACACAATATAAAGTGTTCTTATAATTTAAAGTTTTGGTACACTTCATTTTAATTTAATTTAGTCCATAATAGTGTTCATTCCTTTCAGTAATTCTTTACAACAATGTACTTATCTATCATAAACCATTAAGTTATATATCTGCAGAAGCACGTGATTCCAATTGATGTGTTAATTGTCAGAAGTACTCGCTCGATCTGCAATCGCAAATTCTCTTCATAAAAGTCTGATTTGTTGGACACCCCGCTAACCAAGCTATCAACCAATGAGAAGTTTATTCATACTTTATACAGTAACAAAAGTTGTGGCTTTAGATTGGTCAATCAACTATTAAAAGTTATTAAAATGAAGAATTGTGATACGAAGCAAGAACAAAGTGTATTTTATATTATACAATTTAACTATTCTATTAACACATTTTCTTAGTGAATCTTAAACTTTTGGAAAGTCTTGTCTATTGAATTCGCGTGATATATTCAGTAAAAAAAATCAATGTGCTTCATAAGTAACAAATACCTAATAATCAATCTTTTGACTTTGATTACCAGTGTCCATATAGTCCTCTGTCAATGGTCTTTTGCTTCCGAGACAGACAATAAAATAGAGAAGTTGATACCTTGTCATGGACTTGCTGGAGCTGCAATGGCCATAGTCGAAGACAATCGTGTTCTATACAAAAAGGTGGCTGGATTTTCTGATTCTTTGAAGCGAATAAAAATGAACCCTGCTAAAACCTGGATTCCAATTGCATCGTTGAGTAAAGCATTTACAGCAACTCTTTTGATACACTTAGAAAGGGAGTATAAGTAAGTTAATATTTCACTTTAAAATATTTAATAAATCATTAAGATAAGCCGAAATAGGTATAACAAGTTTTAACATAGATCCGAGAATGCACAAAGTTTAAAATTGTACGCTCAATATCTGAATTAAACTGTTTAGAGAGATAAAGATATATTATTTATGTATCCGAAATCTATCCTAAATTTAACCTAAATCTATCCTAATTTATGCTAAATCAACAAAAAGTAATAAATATGTCAGATTTGTCGAAATATCCAAATTACCCAAAACCTCTTTGTTAAGTTAAGAAGGGTATAACGAAACATCTCCGTTTTGTAAAACATTGGTACAAATTATTAAAATTGTTATTGTACAAATGCAAATATCAAAGAAGTCAAATAAAAAATTTAATGTGAGGCAACTTTCTCTTTTCAGATGAACTTAGTCAAACAAAAAAATAAAATTCTGTTGGAAAAACTGTTTGTCAGTACAATATTCTTAACGATTTTTAAATTTAGCAACCTTTCCCTAAGCAGTACCATGATAAAAGGAATAATGAATATTTCAATAATTTCAGTTACACTTGTTCAACACCAATATCCAATTTGCTTAAAAAAAGGAAAAAATTTCAACTGATGAACAAGTACCAGACCGAAATAGCGACATTGGATGATTTGCTGTCACACAGAATGGGGATTCCACGCTATGATCTTGCGTGGATTGCCTATGGATTCCCATCAAAAGAACTTTTTAGGTGGGAAATAATTTATATTTACAAGTGAAATAATATTTTACCACAAATTAATATAAAACATTTTTATTATATATATAAACCATTATTTAACAAACATAAATAATGGATAAGTAACATAAACCAAAGTTAGTATGTCAATATTAGCCCTAAATGAAAAAGAAAATCAAATAAATTTTTTGGTCATTTAAGGTGAATGTCCACTAAACCTAAAAATGAAAAAAAATTATTGTTCAATAGAACGAATAAGAATTAACAAAGAAATAATTTTATCCCGTTACTAAAATTTTGTATTTTGTTAAATATTTTAGACATCTGTGACCATTTTTATAAATACATAAAAATTAATATTAAAAGAATTAATTATATGTACGTCAATTTGTTTAGATAGGCTATTTAATATGTACATAGTTAGCGAGACTTTGATTCAGGATGTACAGGGTTGGCGAGACTGTGGTTCATGATGGACAGAGTTAGCGATTCTGTGGTTCATGATGGACAGAGTTAGCGATTCTGTGGTTCAGGATGTACTGCAGGGTTTGCGAGACTGTGGTTCATGATATACAAAGTTAGCGATTCTGTGGTTCAGGATGTACTGCAGGGTTTGCGAGACTGTGGTTCATGATATACGGAGTTAGCGATTCTGTGGTTCAGGATGTACTGCAGGGTTTGCGAGACTGTGGTTCATGATATACAGAGTAAGCGATTCTGTGGTTCAGGATGTACTGCAGGGTTTGCGAGACTTTGGTTCATGATGTACAGAGTTAGCGATTCTGTGGTTCAGGATGTACTGCAGGGTTTGCGAGACTTTGGTTCATGATGTACAGAGTTAGCGAGACTGTGGTTCAGGATGTACTGCAGGGTTTGCGAGACTGTGGTTCATGATATACAGAGTTAGCGAGACTGTGGTTCAGGATGTACTGCAGGGTTTGCGAGACTTTGGTTCATGATGTACAGAGTTAGCGAGACTGTGGTTCATGATGGACAGAGTTAGCGAGACTGTGGTTCATGATGTACTGCAGGGTTTGCGAGACTGTGGTTCATGATGTACAAAGTTAGCGAGACTGTGGTGTATGATGTACTGCAGGGTCTGCGAGACTCGTTCATGATGGACAGAGTTAGCGAGACTTTGATTCAGCATGTACAAGGTTTGTGAGATTGTGGTTCATGATGTACTGCAGGGTTTGCGAGACTGTGGTTCATGATGTACTGCAGGGTTTGCGAGACTGTGGTTCATGATGTACTGCAGGGTTTGCGAGACTGTAGTTCATGATGGACAGAGTTAGCGAGACTTTGATTCAGGATGTACAAGGTTTGCGAGATTGTGGTTCATGATGGACATAGTTAGCGAGACTGTGGTTCATGATGGACATAATTAGCGAGACTGTGGTTCATGATGGACATAATTAGCGAGACTGTGGTTCATGATGGACATAGTTAGCGAGACTGTGGTTCATGAGGGACATAGTTAGCGAGACTGTGGTTCATGATGGACATAGTTAGCGAGACTGTGGTTCATGATGTACTGCAGGGTTTGCGAGACTGTGGTTCATGATGGACAGAGTTAGCGAGACTTTGATTCAGGATGTACAAGTTTTGCGAGACTGTGGTTCATGATGGACATAGTTAGCGAGACTGTGGTTCATGATGGACATAGTTAGCGAGACTGTGGTTCATGATGTACTGCAGGGTTTGCGAGACTGTGGTTCATGATGGACAGAGTTAGCGAGACTGTGGTTCATGATGGACAGAGTTAGCGAGACTTTGATTCAGGATGTACAAGGTTTGCGAGACTGTGGTTCATGATTTACAGAGTTAGCGAGACTGTGGTTCATGATGTACAGAGTATCGAGATTTTTCAGTATGTACAGAGTTATCGAAACTGTTCCATATTTAGTTTATATATTTATGTAATTAGAAAAAAAATATTTATATTGAATCGTATTTTATTCATATTAGTCAATTCTATCAATAAATGTAATACATTATTTTAAAAATATGCTTAAATATAGAACTTAAAGAAAAGAATTGTATATCTTCTTGAACATAAAATGTATTAATTGAACAAATTATACTTATATAATTTGTTCTGTCCTATTCCTATACATTCTTTTAACGAAATTTCAAAATTTCGGTTTTAAACCTTTTATTATAACTCGTCATTTAAATTGCAAAATTAAATCCACAGCTTTGATTATTTGACATTCAAATGCAGTTTATTTAAATAACAAAATAATTTGTTAATTTTATAATTTGAGAAATTATTCTCAAAATGCAAAAAATAAATCAAATATATAAGCAAACAAGAAAATTAATTAATACTATTGGTGACATCTATTAATCGGAGTATTGAAACCTGCAATTTATTCGCAAAATTACTGATAAATAATTTGTTTTACTAACTCTCATTAATTTAACTTAAAAGTATTTTATTTACAGTCGCATTAGGTATCTGAACAGCACCAGGCCTTTTCGGGCGAGTTTTCTCTACAACAATTTGATGTACACCATTGCCGGTGAAATCCTTGAAGAATTAACTGGTCATAGTTGGTCCTATCTGATGGAAAAATACATCTTCAAGCCACTTAACATGAGCAATACTTACCTTATGGGAGATAAACGAATCAAGCTACCGAAAATATCGCGAAGTTTTTTCAATACCTCAAAAGACATTTTTTACGCTGACGCACGATTACAGATGTAAGGAAAAATACTAAATATATGAAATGTTTTATTAATTATTTAATTAATGAGGTGTAAGTAATTAACATCAATTTTATAATTAACCTTTATTCATTTGCATAATTATTTATTAAAAAGTTTTGAGCTTATGACTCGAATAATGAACAAAACAAAATATTTGTGTAGAATAATTAATTAGTTACTGCAGTGTGTTTTTCTTCAGAAATAAACAGGAAAAATAGGAGTCTTTGTTGGTAATTGTTTTTATAAATATAACAGAAAATTTCAAATAAAATTATAACATTCCATTGTAAAAAGAATAGAATTTTAAAATTACATTTTAAAATAATATTCATATTTTTTTAAACAAAGCTGTTTTTCTATTTTAAATTAATTAATTACTCTGAATCAAAATACAACTTCTATGTCTTCTTTTGTGGTGTATTGGAGCATTTTATTTTGCGATAGTAAGTTTTCTTCTTGCAGTGTTTATACGTTTCGATAATTAAATTAATTAAACCTCTGCCTAGATAAATATATTAAAATAAGATAAAAATAATCTTCACCGTCATATTTTTGTTAAAGACTCTTGCAGGAAATAAATAAATAACAAAACTGTTATATACACGAAAATTTAAAAGACAAATCTTATTTTATTTGGTGAACGAAATTGCAATATTAAATTCTTAAACATACTGTAAATACAAACGAACTTCAAGTTTAATTACGAAAATTTAGTTTTTAATTTTTACTACAGGGGCGCTAGTGAAGCAGTTCCTGCCGCTGGAGTAACCACTACTCTCAATGACATCACTCAGTGGCTTAAACTTTTATCTCGAACAAACAAATACCTTAATGAATTCCAGAGTTCAGAAGGTCCTCTTAGCTTGGAGATGTCGGCCTTGGCTTCAACGATTCCTATGAATCCTTATATATTTCAGTCGAAAGAAATGAGCCAACATATTTTTTTAAACTTTAGCCTGATTAACGACACGAACTTTGCTTTACACAGCCCTGAATCATACGCCAGGGGTTGGCAACGAACTTATTACAGAGGTAAACATATTAAGTAAACAAATTATACTGTAGTAAAATTTAATTTGGTTTGTATTGTAATTTTTATTACTGGTTGATTTTTTCTCAAGAGATGTTTTTATTTTATTTTACTTTTATTAAACATTTTGTATTGTACACTTTTATTATGTCCCTCTCTGATTTAAACAGATTTAGCAAATCATGGGAATATCTGATGATATGTGCTTAAATACGCAAGACAGGGTGTGATTATTTTTTATATAAAAATAATTTATTTTTCTAATTAACATCACTAAAGTGTTTTTTCCGAAATTTTTAGCCTGACCGGGAAATTCATTAATACACTTAAAAACTAAATTAAGCCAAAATAATAATAGATAAAATGAAGGAATAAACTGTGTCGTGTATGAATGATTTTTAATTAAATTAAAAATATATTTTATACTTTTGAATTTCGAATAACTGCTATATATACGTACGATTCCAAAATTTTGTATATATAAGTTTGTCATTTTTCATTAATTATTCAATAAATGTTATCTTCTAGGGAACCTTTTAATCATGCACACTGGAAGTCTATTTGGAATTGAGTCCATAATTTGTTGGATTCCTCTAAAGAAAATCGCGGTTTTCTTCACAATAAACGCTATTATGTCCTCCAAAAATCCATTTTTTAATCAAATTGCAAGTTACTTTCCATTTACCGTCTTGGACAGACTGCTGGGTCACGAACCTTGGCTTACTGCCGAAAATCTATGTCACTTCATTCACAATGGAGATTTCTTCCAAAGCTTACAAAACGAATACGTATCTAAAGTGCGTAATATTACGCAGAGTGATCTGGTTTGTGTTGGTCAATACTACCATCTTGGTCTGGGTCATGTCAATGTGTCCCATGACAAAACGAACAACCAACTTACCTTGAAGTATGGTCGTTACTGGAGAGCTGTGCTCTTTGCAACTCAAGAATCCTGTGTTCCGATTAATCTTCCAGTGAAAACCGACGCAGAGAAGCAAGGCCGTTTAATTGGATTTAAGATAAACGTGACAGGACCGTTCTGGTTTAATACTCCTAACAATAAATTTGATGGTTCAAATATAACCGTGTCATCTATCAACTGTGATGTAATTATTATATTGAACGATAGGGACATTGTCACACGTGTTTTAGTTCATGATGTCTTGGAGCTCAATATGACCACAATATTCTATTCTAAACCTTCAAAAGAACCCTCAAATTATATTTCATCCTCTTCAAGACAATTCCATGTCAATTTCTTTTGGTCCTTTTATTTTTGTTTTTTATTGACATTTCTGTTAATCCATAATAACTTGGATAACTAATAGTATATTTATGGAGTGTGATACTGACAATTTATTATATGAGTGTATAAAAATATTGTTATATTTCGTTATACATATTTAGCTTTAATACAATATAAATATACCTATTAGAAAAAATGCAATATTTATTTCGGTTATAGATTTCATTATTTTATTATTTATATTTAAATACTTTTTTACATTATTCATTGATCAAAAGGAACTATACACACACCAGTTTTGTTCAATGCAGATGTTGAAATTGTGGTTATGTACCTTTTCTTTATTATATATATTTATATATATACATTGGAAATTTATTTATTTTTTATATATTCTCCAAATAGTAAAGTATTTTATTGATGTAGTTATATAATGTTATATACTTTCCATGTTATATAAATTTTTATTGATCAAAAACTCCTTATATATATAAACATACATTTTTCCTTTCATTATTTTTAATTAATAGTGATCACCTTTTGATAAACTTCCTTTCCTTGACCAAAAACTCAAAAAAAATAAGAAATCGTTTTTATCGGTGTATATATATTGTTTATTTTTATTTAGTTATTAATTTTTAAATTTATTAATATTTAGTTATTAGTTATTTATTTCATTTATTGATATTGAACTTAATTTCCTTAAAATTGTTGGACCACATGAGAATGTTGGGAGTCTTACGACCTTTGATCAATGCATATATAATTCGTCTATATTTAAGTTAATATTTAAAACGATATATTTCGGGGTTATCATGGGATAATTGGTATTATTTTAAAAATAAAAATTTTGTTTATATTATAATTTTATTAGAATAAAAATTTTATTAGAATAAAAATTTTATTAGAATAAAAATTTTATTAGAATAAAAATTTTATTAGAATAAAAATTTTGACTATATTAGATGATAGAAAATGAATTTAAAGTCACATTTACATTTTGATGATAATATTGTGTTGATTAGTTGAGTTGAGTTTTTTATTTATATGAATAAGCAAACAATTTTCAATTATGCTGTTAGAAATACATTAGAAATTCAAGTCCGCAAATTATTAGTAATAATAATATTTCATCAGTAAATAATCAAGATATACCTGTTCATGAACAGTTAGAAAGAAACCAAGAAAGTTGTAATGTTGGATTACGCACTTTTAATAATAATACTGATTGAGCTAAATTGTTTGGATGAATACTACATTAATTATTATTTGTTAAATTATATTATTAAAATTATTAAATTATATTTGTTAATAAACAGTATAATGTAGGTGTCAGTCGATTTAAAAAATATTCTGTTTTTTATTTGTTTTTAATTCTGTCCAATTTTATTAATGCAAATTTTTATAAATAATTATCAAATACTTCAGATAAAGATTAACATTTAATTTTGTGAAAACACATCTTTTAAACTGATATGTTGTATATGCATCTACGTTGAACTAGGAGACTTCAGAGGATTTCAGATGCTGCATTGAGGATGCCATGGCCGGGTTACGAGCGGTGATAAGTTTTTATTATATTTAAACAAACAAAATTTATAATTATTGCTTAATTACTTACACCCCATTCTATTAGTCTGGCCGCCAACTATAGCTTAACCTGGAAGTAGAGTATATAAAATGTTTTTTTGCCCATGCTATATCAGAAAATCACACTGATTCCGAATCCGGTTGATGACACCTTTTCACTTTTGAGCAATTTTTACAAAATCGTTCTTTTTGCCGCCATTACGTAAAAATCAATTTTAATCAATATATCGAGTTCTATACATCCAATCTCAATAATTTTGGTGGCTATACCCATATTTAGAAGGTCAATGAATACAATGGAATGAATTTTATTATAATCAAATAATTTAATAACCCGAAATTGTACTTTTAGGCCGCCATTACCTAAAAATAGATCTCAATCAATATCTCGAGTTCTATATTTTCAATCGAAATAATTCTGGTAGCTATACCTATAATTAGAGGGTCTCCTTTTTTTAGACAAGTAGATAAATACATATTAAATGAATTGTTATAGTGTTTTAAAAAGACAAATTTTGTATGACGAATGTTATATTATTAATAAACAACACAACGGTTTATATAGCAAAATTATAAAAATACTACGAATGAAATAGAGGTCACGAGTGTATCCGATAGGTAGGCCTAGTTAGCGACTTGATAAGGAATAATAAAATAGAACTAGATAGAGGAGCCTGGGGGTCTGTTAATGTATATAGTTACCATAAATAAGTATATAGACCCGAAATAGACCAGGAACCCCACGATCCTCTGCCTCATGTTATTATTGGTAGAATATCAATCATAATAGTACAAAATGTTAGTTAAAAAGACTAACAAAAAAGTTAAAATATTTAGGATAACGGAACTTTTTAATGGAAATACAATAATGAAACTGTTCATATATTATATACACAATAACACAATAACTTTTCTAATTGTCATAGT
The DNA here is from genome assembly GCA_034780395.1 of Vannuccia rotundouncinata. Taxonomy (NCBI): domain Eukaryota; kingdom Metazoa; phylum Platyhelminthes; order Proseriata; family Coelogynoporidae; genus Vannuccia; species Vannuccia rotundouncinata. Next base: position 15,682 of record JAUZNC010004452.1, on the reverse strand, counting down.
CGTCATCTAGATTCAGTTCATTATAAGAGTTCTCAGCATGTCATACTCAAAATACATTCACGGTAGTTTAGTGCTCACACATCCACATCTTCCTGATTTGCAAGGTCTTTCACTTTCACAAGAGCATCGAATCAGTTTCAGAATCTCTTGTGGAGCAAGAAACATATTACATGTATCGATTTAGGCAACATAATCTTGGAACTGTTGTCACGAATGTATCCATGTTCTGTTGGATCTAGCGACGGACGGTCAGGATCCAAAGTGTGTTTCCACACAGCTGCCTGCAAGTGGGCTCGCTTGACATTTTCGAGAAATGCTCTGTTCTGGTCAGCTCTTCACATATAATTTACATCAGCGGTGATTTATTTTCTGACACTGTCAGCAGAACTTTCTGGGGGGCGGGTAGTGGTGTATCTAGAGCCAGTCGATGCACTCTGCTTGCTTCTGTTGTTCTATTGCATCTGGTTGTACTGTTGGTACTGAAATCCTGGCAACTGTCGAACACGAAGTAGACATCGATAGAAGTAAGTTTATTTTGGATGTACAGTTTGAAGTTCACAACAAAGTCGCGGACTGTCCCAATCGCTGGCCAGTGTATTACCCAGAAAAAAGCTTAACCATCTAACACTATACATTTTACTTCTGGTAATACGTTTCTTGATGACATCTCAACTTGTAGTTGCTTCGTCAGTTCTTTCCTGTTCTCATGTCACCCGAGTCGTTGAACATCGATGTTATAGGCACCGGGGATAGCTCATACTAACGACTGTAATGTATTGATGTCTATTGTGTCGCGGCAGCTAGCCTGGAGTCCTACGACTCGTGAAAAAAGAAGGGTGGTATTAAACAACTTTTATGTACCATTATTTACATGCTTCTTTGTTACTTCCATTGTCACCATCTTATTTCAAATGGGATTGTAGAAGCGGAGGATTTACTTAGAATCAAATGTTACTAACTTTATTTAGTATTTTCCTGTGTAACAACTGTTATTAAAACTTAAATAACTTTATTATGGTAATAGATCTTTTATTAAAACTTTAGAAATAAAGATTATTCCTTTTGCAATGATATAAGTTTTAATACATGACTAAGTGTATTTATTCTACAATTTTAGCTCAAACTTTGGAGAATTAAGCTATGTTAGATAGGCAAATAATTTATTTAGCATCATCGATATTACATTTTGATGACAGTCGTTTTTGAATTAAATAATTATTTGATGATTATAAAACTCATTTCATTATATTTACTGGCCCTCTAAATATGGGTATAGCCACCAAAATTATTGAGATTGAATGTATAAAACTCGAGATATTGATTGAGATCGATTTTTACGTAATGGCGGCATAAAAGTACACTGTCGGGTTATATAATTGTTTGATGACAATAAAATTCATTCCATTGTATTCATTGACCCTCTAAATATGGGTATAACCACTAAAATTATTGAGATTGAACTCGAGATATTGATTAAAATTGATTTTTACGTAATGGAGGCATAAAAATCGATTTAGTGAAAAATTTCAAGGGTGACAAGGTCTCATCAACCGGATTCGGAATCAGCGTGATTTTTTGACATAGAATGTACAAACATACATTGTATATACTCTACTTCCAGGTATACCGCTAAAATCCGATATGGCGGCCGGACAATATCTGAAAATATTCGAAAAACTTATTATAGTTAAAATGTGCTAAACTACCATTTCAAACCTAACTACAGCACATGTGACGGCCTGATCCATATTTACGACAAGATCACTATACTATTGTTTATAAAACTAATAAAAGCGTTGCTGCTATAAAATTAGCCTTCGATATGAGCGAAGCTTTCGATACCGTTCTTGGCAACTAAGGTTATAATAATGTATCTTTATCTGACACAGATTTACCCAAAATGTCTCTTTAAACTGTGACTCTCCAAAACAGATTTTCACCTGAACAATTTTACTTGCATTCACAGCACTGTTACTGCTGGTGTTTCTCAAGATTCCATACTTTTATTTATGCGAGAGATTTTCAAATCGCTGACAATATATTTACTCTTATTAATGTCTTATTATATCTGCTCTCCTTGGTTCCGAATCAAACATTGACGTCATCAATGTAGTAAATCACACAATTTATATTATTGGAACCTTCTGTGCTCCGACTGATCTGAATCTGAACGTCTCGAAATCTCAATTAAGATTCTTGGAGTCAATTTCAATTACTTGGAATAATCACGTATCAATGCCATCCCTAAAAATTTTTTTTTAAAAAGCTATGAAATATAATTGAAAAATCAGTTGATATTGTTGATGAGTTGAGAATTATAGAAGCCAAATATGAAGCAAAAATACATCTCTTCGTCGGGATTGGCAGTGTGAGGACGTCTAGTCTGGAAAAAGTTCAAGTGCACTAGCAACAAGAATCATACTCCAGTCGTCGCAATTGTGACCTAGAATTTTTTTCAGTTGGGGGGGGGGGGGCAAGATTTTACAAAAAGGCGAAAAAACAAAATTGCATTTATATCACTGTAAAAAATTTATAAATTTAAAATTTATAATTTAAAAATTTATAAAGGCGCCATAAATAGAAGGGGCGGCAAAAAGTGAAAATTAAGCGAGATTTGCCTCTGATATAATAAAGTTGACTCGTCCAGCAAACTCGCGCTCTATCACCTCATTCCTCCTCAAAATGTAGACCCCTCCCATGGCCAAAAAGCTGTATCCGCCCCTGTATTCAAAAAATTTCGTTAATCACGCGCGGTCGCTCTTGCTTGAAATTAAACTCTTTCATCCCATACACAACTATACTAACCAACAATTCTTTAAAACTCTTCATCCATTTCATTATAACGTTTTTTACTCAATATTTTTACTTATGCTGCAACTAAATACTTCCCATTTAATAAAGGAATCTTTTTGAAAAACGTTTAATGTAGTTTTGCTATCTATTCATTCTTTTTCTATAAATTTGCTATGTTACATCATAAACATAAATTACCATATCTTTTAATCAACACTTTGTCAATTGATTGTTAATTATTAATAGATTTATAGATTAATAGGAATTAACGGCATTAAATATATTATTTACGACTTGATGTATAACATAGATCACGTCAATTTTGCGCAATTTTATTTGTGAACGACCATATATATTTATAATGATTGCATGTTTATTTATTTATGTGATACGTGTTAAATACGTTTATCGTAAATGTCAATAATAGAATGCAAAACATACTTTTGGAAATCAAACTTAAAAAAAATACTATAAGTGTCTGACATTAACTTTTTACAATTAATTTATAAAATATCTTATTTTGAAGATAATTGATAATAATACGTAATTTCTCCAACATCAAAATAGTTGTTTCTTATATTTATTTCTTAACATTTTTTCAGTTGAATTTATGAAATAATAATAAATTTTAAGTAACTACGCCCAATTTTACGTAAATAGAATTAATTTTGTGGAGCAAATAAACTCGTGTCGTGAAATGATTGTTTTCTTCTTTAAAAATTGAAATTAAATAAAAACATCTAAAGTAAAAGTTGTTTAAGTTTGGAAACATTTCAATGTAAATACCGCACAAATTGAATAGCATCACCAGTTCATTTTTGCTACTGTAATTTGCAATTGTTTGATAACCAAAAATGATGAGCAATGCCATATCTTATGTTCTGTGCGTATATGTAGCATTTATGGTTTTTTGTTCTGAAGGAGCATATGCATGGAATGGAGGGGACACTGCTGCTTTAATAATTGGATTATTGCTTGGAATTGTTGGAATATTTGCTTGTCTTGGTTTCTATGCAAGAAAGAGGAGTGGTTCTGCATAACATCATTTTCCAACATTATATGTTAGTATGTATTAGGTAAATATTGCTTAAAATATTCTTTTATACGAACAAAAATAATTGCTTTTAAAATTATAGAATTCTTAATATATATTATAATATCAAAATATATACAGGGGCATACACAGGTTGGGTCATTGGATGTGGACTACCCCCTTTTAAATAAAGTTACTCAAAACCTTTGTAAGTATGATTTTCTGCGATGAAAGATAAAATGTTTGTACAACAATGCTTAAATTGCCTTTCTCAAAACCTTCTTATGAACTTCCTAGAGTTACAAAGAATTAACACTCATTCTTATCTCGAGACCAGGACGTGCATGGTAAATCACTGGAAAATATTCAAATTTGGAATTTTTTGTAAAAATGTGCAATTTTAGTAATTCAACACACTTTGAAAGTTAATTATACATTTAACATAAACATTAGTAAATTCATTGATTAGACTTTTTGAAAAGCTTATTTTCTCTGCTATTTTAATCTATAATTGTTTATATGTTTATGTTTTAGTATGTTAGTTACATTGTTTAAAATCAATATACAAATGGGCTATTTATGACTTATATCATTTTTCTAACAATGTTTGATAAGATTGTAAGATAAAAATATACCATTCTATAAATTTTAGCAATTTAAAAGTAATATATATGGAAACTAAGTTTCTTTATCTTTATTTTGAAACCAAACATGACATAGAAAATTTAGTTATTTATTAAATATAAAATAATGACTTATCATGCTCAATTCGTATAAAATTGAGTGAGAAAGACTAGATATCGAGAGAAGTAGGCTTCAACTCGAAATAGAAGAACATCTTTAATTTTTATGTTTTATATAATAATTTCTTTAATATTGTGTAGACTGGTATATTTCTATTGATTATTACTGACTATAACACTTTGTAAAAATATCAAATTATATCTCATGACTTTAAAATTGTTTTGAATTTTAAATTTTATATATTTACTAGTTATAAATTGCATTTTTTATTGTTTAGTCAATATAAAGAAGTCATGGTGCTGCATATTTAATACAAAAATAAATAATAGAATTCATACCTTGTAAATTAATGAAATCTTATGTATTTTTAGTCTTTATTCTAAAAAATGTTTTATGTAAGTAATATAAATTTACAGTATATATAGCAATATAACTTTATGAATCTTTATAACTACAATTATTAGATCATTAATTAAAAATATGCTTCATAAATTTATTTATTAAAAATATATACATACCAAGCAATATATGTATAAAATTAATTTTACAAATAATTTATTATATAATATTGTAATATATATATAGTCATAGTATTTTATCATTACAAAGAGCACATATAAAATAATTTAAACCAACATATACATTATTTATTTATTACTTACAAATGATTTAGACCAACCTTAAATATTACGATCAAAACTAGCGATATGGTAGCCTGTTCATAGCTACAATTGTTTCCAGTAAAGCCCAAATTCAAAAAAAACTTTCCCTTCTTCTTACCTATGAACTTTCTTACGAAGTACCCAATTAAAATGGTTTTGAGTAAAGACATATGATGATGGTAGCAATTTATGAGTAAATTTGATCATACAAACGTTTTGAGTAAAGACCCCCAGATTACATATCATTGAAATAATTCAATTAATAATTAATTGAACATAATTTAATGATTTTAAATTACACTATACAAATTGAAATCTTCTATAGTACAGAAATTCAAAGTTTTTTTTATTGAACATTATTGGCCCTTATTTTTTATCAAAATTTTTTTTAAAAACATTTTAGATGACTATAGTTGTGTAAGTTAATATTATATATATATATTTATTAATTGCATATAACTATAATAAATACTACATAGACTATAAAAAATAATATAAATTATATAATCTTATAAAATAATTCTGTTTCAAGATATCATATATTATCTTTAATATATGGTTTATAAATTTGAAATTTATATATATTTATTTTTATTAATTCATTATTTAATATTATATATCATATTATAAAATTAATAAAAAAATATATTCAACTAAAATTTATTGTTATAATTTGTGAACAATTTTCTTTTTCATTTTAATTTTCTTTATATTTTTTTATTATAATTACATTTATATTTACAAATTACATATCATTGAAATAATTGAAATTAATAATTAATTCAACATAATTTAATGAATTTAAACTAAACCATACAAATTGAAATCTCCTATAGTACAGAAATTCAATGTTTTTTATTCTGTTCTAGTATGATGTATTTAGTTTTGTTTTATTTTATATCCTATTTTATTTAAATGATTTTTACAAATTTTAAAATCTGTATATTATCTATGCAATTTTCAAGTATCCATCCATCCATCCATAAATTAAATTGTTTTTGTAATTATGGTAAATATGCAGAAAAATAAAATTATCATACAAAAAGATAAAGCATATATCTATTATCAAAAATATCAAATAAATTTAAGAAGGATAATAATGGCATATCCAATAAAAAATGAAGACAAAAAATTGCATTTAATATGCAAAGATATGAAGCATCTGAAGTCCAATGAATTGCTATAAATTGAAAATAAATATCACTCTCACAAAAAATATGTTTTGTATTGTTTTTCTGCATGTTTACCATAATACCGAAAATAATTTAATTTATGGACAAATACTTAAACATTGCCATTAACTATAGTATTATAATTCTTTAAATTAGAAGACACATATTCAATGTCAATTAAATTATTACTAAAAATAGTCTTTCATTTATATAAAAAAGGGAACTAATTTTTTGGTTGAATTGATATTGTATTTATAAACTAAGTTAAACAATCATAAAAAAATAATTATAAAAATATACTTAAGCTATATGGAATAATTTGTTCATTCTATTTAGCCCTATTTCAAATGTTTGTTTTATTGATAAATTGTGTTTTACAATATATATTTTAACATTTTTAATTTAAATATATTTTTAAAACATTTATTAGCTTTATTTACATACATATTTACAATATTTATATATTTATACATATTACTTACATTTATACATTTATTAATAACATTTTTTTTTAAATAAAAGATATTTTGAAAATCTGAACAAAAATAACTAAATATTTATTTTGATTATAGTTCATGACCAATATAAAAATATTATAAATAACTTAAATGAAAAAAAATCCTACATAACACTATTCTCTAGTTCAAAATAAAACATACATCTCAGTAAAATCTTTCATTGAATTCTTAAAAATGTACGAAAGCTAATTATATAAACAATTTTATTATAATATATAATTCTAAAGCATAACTTTTAATAGCCATATTCTTCAATGGCTCTAAAGTATATATAGGCAAATAAACAAACCTCCCATAGATCCTTCATTATTCCATATTTTACAACAGTATGAATAACTCTTTCACTGTCCATCTCATAGAACTAAATACACAAAGTCCAGACATTTAATTTTCTTTTATTTTCAAAAATCATACCTTCCTCTTGGGTGAGTACTTTATTAATAACCAAATTTCTTTTTCCATATCCAACATATCAGATTGATAAAATCAATTGTGCAACATTTAGAGCTTGACCATTACTATAGTGAATATAATGTGTCTGTTGTTGCATATATTTTAAATCTGTTCCACAACTCTATTGCACAAGTATTGTATTATTGTACATGAATATTCTAAATTATAAGATTCAATATTAGTAGAATGTTTTAATAGACTGAATACATACATCAAGTGGTTCGATGTTCCATGTGCTTTTAGATTCATCTCCCATTACACTTTGAATGAAAATTTTTATAAAATTGATTTTGCTATTAATTGTAGTAGTTAATTTTGTATGGACATACTTGAATATTTTGTATTCTTCTACTCAATATTTTTGTAATTGTGTAACATAAAATTACATAGAAACCTAAACATCAGATAAAATGTTTGACCATTTTGATCATATATGCAACTTCTTTCTGAAGAAATACTCCTTATCGTACGAATAATATATTGAAAATGATCATGATTCTTTCTACAAAAAAGAATACAAAACATATAGGATAATATGAAATACATAATTTTTCATCCCCCTCAGCATGTGACTGATTACATATAGGATAATATCCAACTGCACCAAGATCCAACTACATTACAGGCTTTACATTTTAGCATCCAGTCACCTGATTTGTGCCAGCAAGATCTATGGGTCACCCATAGAGGATGTTTGGTGTTGGTGGCAGGAGACAGTTGTTGATTGGAAACATGGAAGTGATGATATTTCAGCTGCTTCTCTCTGAATGACGCCAGCAAGAGCATATAACACTGTGCCGCACTATCTGTGATTCCATCGCCATCAGCAAATATGGGAGGAGTGCTTAAATTACTGGTTCTTGGTGCAGTTGGATCAATTCTGATGTGTAGATGGACTGTTGGGTGTTTTGTGAAGCAAGCACGCTGCCCCTAACCAGCTGTGATAGAGTGCTAGAAATAAAAAATTGTTGAGTTGCTTGGGGATTGGAGGGAGCTCCTTGCCATTTCTCTTCCCTCAACCAGAGTTTCTTCAACACTAAGAGCATCACTAACAATTATCCATATAACCAATGCCTGCCTACAACACATCTCGTATAGTTTTAGGCGACACTGGCATTTGTCAGTGATTGCAAACCCCCGGGTTTAGGTTTTACCTCGTACTGTGGCTGCAAAGGCCCGCTATGTTTTATCAGAGTTCTGGTGCATGGCAACAAGTTCAGTCCGGTTAACACCTCGAAACACAAGACTGATAACAAGTGATTTCATTGGTGCTATGACTTCAGTGACTGGGCGTGAGGTAATAACTGGGTCGGCTTTTAGATAAGCGCATCGGTGCACACTGAAAATGCTAGAGAAGTGCTGAAGCATCATCAATGCCCGACCCACCATGGAAGTTGTCCTAACGGAGTTCAAATGCGTTTCAGGTTTCACTGTCAGCTCCCATGTCGATCCGTGTGCGTTACAGTTTAAGGTATGTAGAATTGGCGAGTGGTAGATTTGTCATTGTTTCAGACATTAAGTGGATGGTAAATATTTGTCAAGACAGCGATTGCAATGGCGTCTGAACAGTCAGTTGTTTTATAGTATCATTTTGGTAATCCACACTATAGGACGACCATTGTGATCAAAATGGTGTGAGTTTGTTAGAGAGAATTGATTGAAGGAGCCCCGTGTTCATGAATAAAGATTCTTTATGATGAATAATATTTTGAAAATGAACACGGTTCTTTCAACATAAAATAACAATAAAGAATAGTAATAAGTAACATAGGATAACTTAACATAGCTTTGTTGATTTTTACAAATTATTTAAATCTGATCTATAGTATATCAATTTTTTTAGTTTATATTATTTGTTAGTAAAAATAGCCTTTTCATTTAACGTATTTATATATATATATAAATAGGAAGATTTTTTAATAATTACTTTTTAAATTTTATTTTAATATGTTAAAAAAAATTCTGCAATTTTAAAATGATACATAATTATATAATAACAGTTTGATTTACATTTTTATGCTAACTTCAATTTGTGTAGCGGATGGATGCTTAATATAAATTTATTTAAATTTTTATTATTCGACAATCATTAATTTTGTGTATCATGTTAGTCTCGATTCTAATAATATCTTTGAAGTTGTTATTAAATTTAATCACTAGCTGTTCATTCCATGAAATTATGAATTTTTTAACTAAATTTATTATATAAAAATGTAAATAATTCAAATCAATTTTTATAGATTAAACAGTTTTTATACATTTCATATACTTTAATTTTAATTAAACTAACTTTTATATCTTTATTTTCAGAAGATTCTTGCTGTTATAATGATCCCTGTGCGCGTCTGTTTATAACACTTTTTATTTTATAATTTAAATTAAATTTTTCGTATTATACTTCATATACATTTATAAAATCATTTTTAAGATATGTTTAAGACTCAATTATCTATATACTAAATGCAACACGTACAAATGAAGTATCAGCGATTTTACTACTAAGAAGAAGATTTTTGACGATTTACATTATTTCATTATTTATTGACTTTAATCAACTTAAATGATCTTTTTTTATTTTATATTGAAAAACTTTATTATTGTAGAAAGTAATAAATCATTCTTATTTACCATTTTGATATCAAATTCTATTCTTTAAAATTAAAAGTTGTATAATAATCATTTGTCTTGTGTATATTGATACAAAAATGTAAATTTTTATATTTGTCATTCTATGATTTTCAAATTAAGGATTATGAATTTTGTTGGAATAAACACGTTTAATAATTTTTTTATTATTTATAATCTGACAAAATTAAAATCAATAGTTTATTATATTCGTAATTTCATATATGTATGAGTCATTATATTAATCGATTAATTAGCATGTACAATCTTCTATAATACTGATAAGTCAAATGTTATTCTGCTCAAAGTTCGCGATTATGTGAATAGTCCTTCTAATAAAAAATAATCAATACTCGCAATGAGTGTGAACTTTGGTGCTATATTATAACGGATCGCATTTATAATCGAATATCTGAACCCCTTAATATAATTTGTGCCGGTCAAAAGTCAAGTATACATTTAGTTATAATGAAAATTGCTTGGTTTTCTTATCTTCCTCGTACTTCTATTAGTAAGTTTTTCAATATATACACATAGTTTCTTCCAGCTAAAACTTAAATATATAAGTTTTCTCTCCGTGTATTAATTAAATACCTGCTAGATAGAATATGCATTGATTATTATTGATCGATACTTGTAGGCACATAACTTCAAAGTTTTACATTTATAAATTAATTGTTAAATATACTAAATTATATATGATACATTTTAAAATATTTATTATAGTTATTATACTTTATTTTAATTGATATTCACATAAAAGAATATCGCTTACTTTGAATCTATATTAGTAGTAATGTATACATATAAACACATTTATAAAAATTTTCAAAGTTTATGGAGCAGTGAGGTAAAATTGTTATACTATATTTTTGATAAAAGTTTATCATTTATGAGCCTGAAATTCTATAGGACAATATATTGTTATTACCTAACCACACTATCACAAGAAGCTTCGAGTCATCGTCAATGCGTTATTTATTTTGATCTGTTAGATTTCTTGTATTTCTTCCTGAACAAAGTATGTTTAAAAGATGATATCTAAATAATAAAAACAATATTCTACATCATTTTATTGATCGTTATATTCTTAGAATTCCAATATAACATAAAGGGAGTCTCAATAAGTTCAAACTAGGGGTTTTAGAACTATTTATGGATAACAATATATCATCCAAATCTAATCCAAATAAGTGTAGCTTACCGGAGAAGTTTCGAGGTATGGCGGTAAATAAAATATAACCTCAATCCTTTTATTGTCTGAAATAGATTGATATAATTTATTTTAAAATTATAGCATGTATTGAACTTTCAAAGCCAGAGATTTCTGAGATAATAAAATAGTTAAAAATTTACTCTTACAGGAAGAAAGATTGTTTATTTCATATCTAGATAATATCATTGTTTTAGTACTTATAAATTTAGTACTAATAAATCATAGAATAAATTCTGACTGCAAATTCTGCTTTTTCATATAAAAAATTTGAGCAAAACTTAAAATGTTTTATTAAAGTAAAATTCATTGGTGAATCCATTAAACGAAATTAATAAGGTTTTGATAAAGTTTTTTTTAAATATTTAAAGTAGCAACTACTATTTGACTTTTCATAATTTTTAGAAGCTTTTAAAACTAAAATGAATTATTTTTAATTCATAATATTACTTAGAATTTAATTGTTTAAAATTTATAAATATTTTTTTTTAAATCAAATATTTAATTAAGTAAATGAAAAAGTAAATTATTTTATATAAGCATTTAAGAGATTTCAAATTATTATTTGTTAGATAATTTAATTATGAAATTTATTAATAATAATTTCCAGCAGATATGAAGCCTAAAATATATACTTATTCAACAGAAATATCACAAGAAAAAACAAATAACGTGATGTACTTACTACATAAAATGATTTAATTTGTTAATTATTCTATCAAAGTAAAAATATGCACTTTGAATGGCATTTTGTTTTGCCTATAAGTGATTATTTTCCAAATTTATGTTGCTGGATTTTCAATCCCATACTTAAAAGAAAATTTTCTATTTAATAGAAATCACAAAACATTTTACACCAAATTACATAAAATTTCTTTTGGAAAATTTAATAAATAAATGCGAAAATGTTTTTTATCATCCAGCATTGTTACTTACCAAATATAATCTTGGAGTTTGAAATCAAATTTAGCACGCAAAATAAGATATACAAAAGAACTTTAGAGAGGACTTTCACTTTGACGTGTATCTAAATTGCAGAAATTCTATACGGTTATATTTGTTGGTTTTTCTATTGAAAATCTTATATAATATGTTTTGTATATGCATCTATGTATAATTAAGTATAGAGAAATATTTGAAGAATTTAGCTGCCATATTCACAAATTCTACATCTAGATTTGCTGAGTAATAATCAACAAAATTTGTTATCGAAAATAATCTAATGTTATATTACCCAAGTTTAATAATCATTAATTGTTGCCGGATATATTTTCTGATTGAAATGAAGAAACAAAATATATTAGATATTAAATATTGGGACAAGGAAAAGATTTATAATGTTCGAGTACAACTACAAACAAATACATTTTAGTACAAATCTTTGAGAGGGAAGCGATAGATAAGAATAAAAATAAAGTTTTTAATTAATTTAAACAAATGATAATTGATTGACTATATAATGAAACATGACAAAACACGAGCCTTTATTTGAAATAGAATTTTCAGAGTGGCTATAAACCAGAACTATAGCCTATAAAAATGAGTCATGTTTGTTAAAAATTTTTAAAAGAATGCGCTCATCTAAATGGGTTCATGAATTTTAATTTTATTAAATTGAGTGAAACTAATAAGTCTCGCAAAAATAATATAAAATCTCCCAATGCTTGTCATAATATATTTAATTTTTATTTAATTCAAAAATCAGAAAAACCAATGAGGGTATCAAACACACAATAGGAATTGGCAAGGTATCAGGATATTTGAGCAGCTTGCCAGTAGACGTCCAGCGTGTTATAAAAACCACTGGAATAAACTTAGGCATCTGGAAAGCGCTTACAGAAAAACGCAGTGGGTGTAGGAACAAAGTACGTCACCCATTATAGTAGCGGAGAAGTGAAGGAAGGAGAGCCACGAACGAATTGTACTGGTGAGCCACGACAGACGCTGCTCCCAGCTAGAAGGAAATGTCAAAAGAATACGCAGCCATCATAATTTAATTTATATTTAATTCAACAAATCATTTGCATACACATCATGTTACGTACAGACATAATTCATGTTACAGAAATTTATTATGGAAGATCGACAAAAACATAAATACATCCATATTAACCTAAAACAGTCGTGTGTTATTAATTACATACATTTTAATTGAAATAATAATTGCTAAAAGTTAACCTGATCTAGAAATTTATTATAATCACAAACATCTTTTCAGTCGCATAACTTTAATGTTGGATATTTAAGTTTATATTAAAATATTGTTTAAAAATTTATTTAAACGTTTGAATATAGAGCTAAATTAATTCAGATTTTAATATACAACCTTTATCAATATTAATTAAATACAACATATACAATTTTTTAAAATAATTTTAAACTTTATATTGATAATAGCTCGAAGGTATTATAGGGGTAGATTTCATACCTATATGAAAATAATTAAAGATACTTCTACGTTTAATTAGTCGTATCACATTTTTTTGTCACGATTCTATTTAATGATTTGTGTTTACACGTTTTTCATATCTTTATCGTTAAATCTATATCACAATTCTCTTATAAAACTTCAAATGTTTTCTTCATTTAAGAGTAATCACTGCAGTGTATAATAGTACATACATACCTATATATTAAAACCAAGACTGATATTTTTTACTGATAAATTTAATGACTATTTTTTTGTATTTTTATTACAATTATATTTAGAACTATATTTGCTAATGTTCCGCCAATTTCACCAAAACTAAAATTATGAGTCTTGTTTATTTATACCTTCGTAATCAAAATAAACAAATTTGATAATTATTCAATACATTTACTGAAATATTCAGAAACATTTTTGTAATTACAATTCTTTCTTAATCAAAAGAAATACATTCACCGCCCACCTTGGCAATTGTCTATATTAAATAATGTTGTGTTTTTTTTAGTTTTTCAGAATATTTATAAAATATTATATTGAAATATATTTTCGTAATACAATATTGCTTTAGCTTAATTCCGATAGCGCGAAATAATTTTTCTTAAATTAATTTACTTTTTAAGTATCAATAAAGTGATGTTTTAATTAGTTGATTAATGTAAACTGATACAGAAATAAAAGCTTTTCTCTAAAGTTACAGAAAGAACCCTTAAAATTACTCCTAAAATAGACTTCTGAAAACATTCTAACTTAATTAAATCAACTTTAAATTAAAATTTCTAGCTTCTCGTTTATAAAATTACGGAAAGTATTGGTTTTATATGTAGGCAAATATATTTTCTTATAATTGGATTAACGCAAACAAATTTTTGATTTCATTAAAAATATTCTATTTCTAATTAATTTAGTCGAACATTTGATAAAAAAAATTCACGCAAGCGACAAAAAAATTTAATTCGGAGATTTAATAGCGGTTAACGATTTGTAAAGGTTAATAATTCAAATTTCTAACATTGGAATAACATCACACTAATGGTGTAACCCTTTTATAGTTGCAACTTTAATATCTAACAGTCTACATGACAAAATAAACAAATTATAATGCAGTAATTATTTCTGTATAATTCCAGAACGAATTCTAAATATATATTTTGAACAATAATTCTAATTTCAAAGAATTAATAATATACTCGCAAACATATCTAACTCATCTCACATCACTTCATCAATGACCATTGGATAATTTGTTATTAAAACAGTTGTCAATTTCAGAACATTTTTGTTTTGTGTAAAGAACAAATTCGTTTTTATTTAAAAGTACCAGGCTGTCAGATTCGATTTTATATATTCCATATAATGTCATTTACATGGTTTAAACTGAACGAAAACCGTTGACAAATCAGCTAATACAATAAAAAAAACTGTCTCTAGCTTTTATGTATGCGTTAAAAGAAAATCTTTCCTTTTAAATTCTACAGAAAACTTTTCAAAGACAACTAAGCATTTTTTTATCTAACAGAAACCAAATGAATGGATTAATTATAATATATAAAATGTTCTAACCATTATATTTTCAATTGTAACAAATTATCAAAATAGTGGAAAGTATAAAAATGGATGTCTTCTTAAAACCTTCTAAACATCCCTTTGTTAACATTTAGGATGAAACTTATCCAACATTTATTTTTATAAGTTTAATTATATTTAATAATCAATACGGAACATCTAGAATAGATTACCTCATTGAAAAGAGAATGACTTTATAAATTGTGCTTTATTGTGTTTGTAATATACACAGCTACTAAGAACATGATACACATATTTAGTGAGCCAGTCAGATATAACATTGAGAAACAACAGTATAACCGTATAAACATTGAGAAACAACAGTATAGCCGTATAAACATTGAGAAACAACAGTATAACCGTATAAACACTACAGAAGCATATAGTTATAACATTGAGAAACAACAGTACAGCCGTATAAACACTACAGAAGCATAGTTATAACATTGAGAGACAACAGTATAGCCGTATAAACATT
>JAUZNC010004451.1:66880-80572 GCA_034780395.1 Vannuccia rotundouncinata | reverse complement strand
TATATTTTCAACGATCTAGTAATTTATATTAAATTTTTAAACCATTTTAAAATTTCCGAAAATAAATAATATATTTTTAGATAAAAACCCTTATGGACATTTAAGAGTTCAATATATATCAAGATAAGGAACACTTAAGCGTAAATATTTAATAAACGTTTTGATAGACATTAAATGTATTAAATTACATTTTAATTTATCGAATTTTACTCTGATCCAAAATTTTATATACAAATTTAATAGTGAAGAAAATAATTTAGATATTTCTGTCTCCTTTTCTCTGAAATTAACAGATGCCTGGTAGATGTGGAATGCAAATCGTTTTACTACAATGACGAGCTCCTCATGTGCATCCTGACCCAATACACTGATAGTCTGCTTTTAGAGAAGACACCTGGAGAAAAGTGGCGACGTTTTAAATTGAAAACACAAACTTAAAAATTTATTTGAAAAAACAATTCTATGTATAAACTTTAAAAATTAAATAATTACAACAATATTTAATGAATAATTCCTGAGATTATAGATATTTCAGATCTTAAAAAAATATAAAAAATATAGATGTTGATTATGTTGATTTATGTTTATTTTAATAAACCAATTTAAGGTTTATGTTTTTTATTTAACAATTAAATAGCACTTGATAAAATAAAATAAAACTATATATAAAACCAAAATAAATAAATGAGAACCGATTTTTATAGTTTTAAGTTTATTACAATCCTCGATATCACAAATAATCTCTAGATTGAAAATCTATACAAAAATTCACATGTTTAAAAACGGACAAATGAATACATCAATGGTGATCATAAATATTTCTTAAACTATACTGCAACTTATAAGCTTAGATTATTTAAAGCAATGACCTTGCAATGAGTTGCATAGAATTTTTTTTTGCATATATTAGTAGGTATAAGTGTCTCAATTACCTACGGATGACAAACTGTCATCCTTGAGCAACTCTCTAAAAACAAGATGGCGTCCAATATGGCAGCTATTTTTAATAAATTTCAAATATTGTTCGGTTTTTCCGTTTAAATTATTATTATATGAATAAGAGTTGATAGTAGTTAACAGTATACTACAAAATGTACTAAGAATTTATTTTGTTTCCTGGTTACAACACATGCTTTCTCAGTACACGAGAGACGAGACCTATATTGCAACGACATCGCAAATTTGAACAAGGGGTCTCATTTTCACATGAGCACTTTATAATTTTCAGTACATCCTCAGGTGCATATTGAACTTCATCCGGAAACAAGACTGGCATTAGCGATCTTTGTTCTTCGTCTTTGTACGATCCATAATCTAGTGGATCGTGGGTCTGGGTCACCAGCATGTTTCCACACAAGCTTGAAAGTGCGCTCTCTTGACATTTTCAAGAAATGATTCAGTTGTTGGGGGAAGTGTATCAAGCTTTGGTACTGACACCGTTGACTTACCAGTCTTTTTTGACCAGGCTTTAATTCTTGCACTTGAGGTCGTACTAACATCTTCCGCACTATAACACGATGCAATGAACTTTGTTGATTCCTTTACAACCTCATCCATATCTGCTGTTATAATGGATATTTCTTTGATTGAAGGGTTTTGATTGCTTTGGCCTTGCCTATGCCTTGATAGCATGGAACAGTATCGCATCCAGATATCGCATGAACAGTTGGAAGGTCGGACACGAGATCTGACTGAGTATCTACGGTTGCATTTATGTCAATAATTGTTAATTTGCCCTGAATTTGAGACTCCATTGTAATAGGAACATAAACAAGTTTCTGGAAATGATACAGCGCAAAGATAAACACATCTGTGTCATCGGCTATGATCGTAACCCCATGAGTAGATTTATTTGCGACATGAACCATTTGTTGCACAATGATGTTGTTTGCTTCTTCATGGGTTGTGCACATGTCGTCACGTCGTATTTTGACACTGTCTGTGATTTCTACAGGTGATTCATCTTCTCCTGTTACCACCAGTTTACGCAGTACACCTGTTATTGCAGGAAACGACATGTTCAATGACAAATCGTCACAGATAAGGGCTATAAGCTGTTTTTGTTCTCTGGAACTGTGAGAACCTCACTCCATGAAGGAATTTCCATACTCGGCGATAATTTGTGAATCCGCATCCGAACATTTCCTCCGCGATCGAAGCTGGTTGCACTCTTTGGGCTGAAGTCGCGATACCTATCGAATACAAGATACACATTGTAATCAACAAGCTTTCGTTCAATGTATCATCTGAACTTGACCAAATAGTCATTGACTGTTCCAGTCTTTGGCTAACTCACTATGTAAAATACGGCAGATCCATCAATCACATCACTGCCTGGTGGATAGTCGTGCAGATTTTTCTTTCTTTAATATCTCCTTCAGTTTTGACTTTTTTTTGCAATTCTTTGTTGACCCGATTTAGTAAACATAGCTGTTAAAACTGGTGCCAGTTCATATGACAGAACGTTGTTCAAGCCAATGTCTCTGCCGCTGGCTTGAAGACCTAGCCCACTTGTGTAGATTAAGTCTGTATCAAACGAACGTTCCTCGCCAATGTTCACAAACTTCTTGATGACTGCTTGTGTCTTCACTGATCGCTTGATTGTTTCATGAAATGAACCTAGTCATCCACTTTCAAACTCTTTCATTTGATGTGTACCTATTGTGACAGAATCGTCCACATTAACAACAGATGGTGCAGTACGATCAGTTACTATGTTGAAAAACTCTGGTGGATGCACCTCAGGCTTGAATGGATGTATACATTCATCCAACCTCTTCCTTATTCTTTCACGGTCGCTCTTATCTCTTATCTTTGTGGATGTCAACACTTGGTCGTTCATCTTCACTTAGTGACTCCAGGTCTTATTCAAGTTTGCAGACTATAAAGTGCCCAGACTTTCAATGCTTCAGTTTCAACGTAATTCATATGACGCCACGCTTCACATGCCCATACTGTATGAATGTCGTCTCAATATACATGTCCCTCCAAATGCCGTTGAGCCCAAAGTTTTGCAGTCCTGCTTTCAGCAGCAACATGGCTTATCATCTGATGTAATGTAGCTGTTACGTTGATGTCAGCTTCAATAAGTGAACGAAGTAGTTCTTCAGTAAGTATTCGCAAGGCTCATACGTTTTGTGGGAATTTTTTTCCAATCAGCATCTTCGTGACACCTCCAAACGTAGACTCAAAAATCTCAAACAGACGTCACCACTACCTGTCATAAGTGTCCCCACTGAAAAAAACGAAACTCATCAATGTGTGCATCCATGTGCTCCCAAACACAAAATAACATCTCCAAATTGCTCTAGGTA
The DNA here is from genome assembly GCA_034780395.1 of Vannuccia rotundouncinata. NCBI lineage: Eukaryota > Metazoa > Platyhelminthes > Proseriata > Coelogynoporidae > Vannuccia > Vannuccia rotundouncinata. The sequence goes on along the minus strand of JAUZNC010004451.1, from coordinate 77,258 downwards.
GGCCCAAAGGACATTGAAAGCCACTCTATATAAGTGTAAGTTGCATGTAAATACAGCATATTTCTGGCCACACCGATGGGTAAGAATCTGAGCCTGCCGCATTGCCTCATAATTGGTATCTGGATCGGATGGAGTCATGTCTAAGAGTGGAAGATAAACAATTTTCGTTGATGGTTGTTTTGCATGACCCTGTTGTCGACTCTCCCTCGTATTATATTCGTTATATTCTGGGCATTCAGGTATATTCCCTACATCTCTTAGGAAACAAGCATCATTCACTTGTGACCGGGCCTTTGCTACAACCATACTCGATAACATTTTCAAAGACAACACAGACTTCCTGGACTTGTCTTGTGGCATCTGTGGCTTCTTTGGTCCACTATAGTGTTCAATAGAGAAATCATAGTCAATTGTTTCTTTCCTTTTTGTAAAATGTAGACGTCTTATGTTTGTTGGGGATTCCTCTGAAAAGATTGTCTCTTTCTTCGACTGTGTTATGAGAATTGTCACTCATGTTTACTATTATCATTAGTTTTCATACAATAGTTGTTTATTAATGCATTTTCGAATAATTTAACACATAAATTGGTCCTTTCAACATTTTAAATAATAATTAAACTATAAAACAGTACAATATTTTAAATTTAGTAAATCTGGCAGCCATATTGGACGCCATCTTGTTTCTAGAGAGTTGCCCAAGGAGGACCGTCGGTTTCATAAACTACATTGTCTCACCTATTCATATCTGCAAAAACAGTTTCTATGCAACACATTGCACTCTTCTGGTGATTTTTTGGGTTTCACGGCCGGCCTTATCTGTAATCAATTAATAAAATGGTTTAGCAAGTCTAGTTTTTTAAATTAAAGTAATTTCAAATTTGAAAGTATTGATCGTATAGTGCACAATAACCTTCAGAAAAAGAGTTTTTTCTTACGTCACCGTCACTTTGAAAAATACAATGAGGCACCATATTTTTTAACAAATTATAATAAATTAATCCACCCTTGATAATAAAAATACAAATTATCTGAAGGTAAATATTTTATATATATTATCAAAGTTTAAAACTATTTATTTCTTATGTTACACATACATATATACATAAATTAATATTTTTGATGTAGGTCAAGGTCAATAAAAAAATGCCTGCACAGGGTGGCCCAGAACTCCCTAGGGTTCAAATTAATAAATTCTTTATAATATTATATTTATTGACAATTTGTATACAATTTGTATTGATTGATTATACGCGATTCCTTAAAACAACCATTAAAAAGTTGGTAGAAACACCTAAAAAGTACTGAAATATGTTAAATTTATCAAATGGGTCAACTTGCAAACCTTCTTTCTCAATACATAAATTCAATCGTCGAAATGTTTGCAGGTCAATTTTTAGTAGAGTTTCGATACTGAATTATTAGAAATCAACGTCTACAAGAAATCAATCATCCTTGATTTCTTGTAGTGTCTGATTTTGACTATACCGACACACTTCTTGACAATGCCTCTGGCCACAATGTGTTATCACATGAAGTCAAATCGATACTTCTAGGAGGCCATGGAGTGGGAAAAAATTTGCCAATCCAACTGTTTGAAAAATTGTGATTGATAAAGTATAGCGATTTGTGTATGACGTGTGGAAACGGTAAGAGTAATGCAGTTGTCTGCGCTGTCATTCAGGAATGAATTTGACATTTAAAAGTTTTGTCAATTTTACGTTCGTGTTTTGTCCGATTCAAACCACCACACTGCGGCTATACACTACACACTACACACTACACCTATAGAAATATATGTTTTAATGTAAACCAATCAATACAATAAATAGGATGTAATAAAATACTTATTAATTTGAACCATAGGGACTTCTTGGTCCCCTGTATATAACACCACGTATAATTTATACATTAATTATGGACTACTTATATTTAACTTTAAATAATAGAGATATAATAGGTCTTACCTTTGATTTGGTGCCGTAAGTGCGCATAAAAATAAAATATATTTCAAAATTAACGGTTCCGTAAACAGGAGCACTTCATCTTCCGAACTCCTTATTCTTTTGTATAAATCCTTCGTGAAACGTGACCCTATAAAAGAGATCGTATATTTTGTAGGAATTGTTCATTGATTATTTAACCAAGAGAGTAATTCATTATTATTTATATTCCTGCTAAAGCAGCTAAAAGGTCCTCCATCGACCTCTTTCACTAGTCAATTATGTGTATACATATACAAAGAAGTGTATACATATACAGAAGTGCATACATACGGAAGTGCATACATACAGAAGTGCATACATACAGAAGTGCAAACATACCGAAGTGCATACATACAGAAGTGCATACATACCGAAGTGCATAAATACCGAAGTGCATACATATACAGAAGTGCATACATACAGAAGTGCATACATATACAGAAGTGCATACATACAGAAGTGCATACATACAGAAGTGCATACATACAGAAGTGCATACATACAGAAGTGCAAACATACCGAAGTGCATACATACAGAAGTGCATACATACCGAAGTGCATAAATACCGAAGTGCATACATATACAGAAGTGCATACATACAGAAGTGCATACATATACAGAAGTGCATACATACAGAAGTGCATACATACAGAAGTGCATACATACCGAAGTGCATACATACAGAAGTGCATACATACAGAAGTACATACATACAGAGGTGCATACATACAGAAGTGCAAACATTCCGAAGTGCATACATACAGAGGTGCATACATACAGAAGTGCATACATACAGAAGTGCATACATACAGAAGTGCATACATACAGAAGTGCATACATACCGAAGTGCATATATACAGAAGTGCATATATACCGAAGTGCATACATACAGAAGTGCATACATACAGAAGTGCATACATACCGAAGTGCATACATACAGAAGTGCATACATTCCGAAGTGCATATATAACGAAGTGTATACATACAGAAGTGCATACATACAGAAATGCAGACATACAGAAGTGCATACTTACCGAAGTGTATACATTCCGAAGTGCATATATACCGAAGTGTATACATACAGAAGTGCATACATATAGAAGTGCATACATACAGAAGTGCATACATATAGAAGTGCATACATTCCGAAGTGCATATATACCGAAGTGTATACATTCCGAAGTGCATATATACCGAAGTGTATATATACGTAAGTGCATATATAGACTGGCCTTTTGTATCTGTTGTCAGAGGACAGGACTCAAACTGATCAATAATCAATAGTAATAAACGTCCGCAATTATCCATATCAATACGAAATTCATGGGAGTTATTAATGCATTTCAATTATATACGGTATTAGTTTCGTTATAAAGAGGGTATTCAATCAATATATAATGATCAAAAGCCTATTAAAATATATAATATTGATTGAATTCCCTCTTTAAAACGAAACTATTACCGTATATAATTGAAATGCGCTTTAGATGCTTTTTGATCAGTTTGCCGGTTTAGATAAATAATATATAAGTCAATGGAGTTTAATATCTATACATTTCATGCATTATTCGACATTCTATTCACATTTTATTTACAAATTCTCCTTTTTTAATTTTTTGCATTATGATAAACGTTACTGTTTATTAATTGTTAATTATAGGTTAGTATATTAGTAAAAAAATCTTATTTCTTATTAGAAAAATGTGTAAGTATATACAAAATAATTTTCGATAATTGGATTACTGAATTGTTACTGTTAGTCGTTTTTTAAATTTAAAATAAAAAACTCACTAAAAATATAGTGATTTAAATACATTGAATAATTCTCTCATGTTTGCATTAGACGTTGGTTTATGTGTAGATTAAAGCAATATTAATCGATATATTATTATTGATAAATTTAATAATAAATAAAAATATAATCAAATTAAAAGATAAACAATCAATATCTAAATCCATTCATTAATCAAAAAGATCGGCATATTTCAAAACTCATTCTTGTATCCACAGATTTTCTTAAATATTAAAAATTAATTAATCTAAATAAATAGATGTCTGTGGTACGGTAGTATCATACTGAATAAAACGTTAAATTTTAATAGAGGTTTCTTTGTGGAGGAAATCGGCGCAGCTAAGCAGAAAGAGCGCCAGAGAAATTTTGTCCCTGCCAGAGAATTTCTAGTTAAGAAGAGAATTCGATATTATGTGTTAGAGACATGTGCAAAAATGTTTCAATACAGCTTACATTTTTTATGTGGCTTTTATGTCGTCACTCATGTCGCCCTTGGTCTTCAATTCTCAGCCCCTTTCAGAGAATTTTTGATTGTCAAGAAATGATGAGGTCTGCAGAACAATCTCTCCCTCTCTCTCCTATAATTTCTGGTGGAGATGTGGTTCTGGTTTTTCCAGTTCTTGATGTGGTGTATGTTTAGCTCTCAGTTTAGCTGCAACCTCGTGCATAATTTCGGTATCCTTTTATCAGCTTCGCGGTCGACGTATTCATTCTTAGTAATTTCAAGAAGAGAGGGGACCCATTGAAAATAGAACTGGGTGTCCGGATTTAAATGATGAATTCCCATATTTGATTGATCAGGTAATTTTGTCTTTGTTGTATGGTCCTCCAGCTGATCAATCGTTAGCTAGACTGACCTGTTTAGAACTGTCCATAATTAACACTTCAGATAGTTTTCAAGTATATTTTCCCATTATTATAAATGGGAGGTTATTGTCTTGCACGAAATTGTGATTTTTCGAATATGATTTAATATTTCCACCGCAATATTTACCATAATATTTTTCCTTTTCAAATCAAGATGTTTAAACGAAAGATAAAATCCTCGAAAAATAAATATATATCAGTTAAGATATAATGATACGTAATTACATAATGTTATTTTGGATTAAAAGTATATGTTTGTATTGTAAAATATATGTGTACGTGTTATAATATAAATTACAAGAGATATTTCAATATTCAAGTAAAAAATTCTGAATTTGTAAATAATTCATTTTTTTTTGTATCGATAAAAAGCAGAACAATTAGATTGATTCATACGCTTCCTGCATGATTAATATAACCAAGTAAATGATATTATTTCAGCGACCTGTCTCTGAATTCACGCGAAGATCCCACACTCAACATTAGAAATTTTCCTTTAATATTGCGGACGAGCTAAGCGGGGGGGGGTGGGAGCAGGGAGAAGCTTAGATGAGAAGTTTTCTGAAGTAATTCACTCTTGTCTATATAGTCCAAATGAGTCTTTTCAGATTGAGTAATCGGTCAAGTCACTCATATATTCGATAAAAAGTAGAATTGTTCAAAATTTATTTACAAATTTTTGTTATCATTAAAATTCTGGAAAAAATATCCTTACGATATTGATTTAAAAACGAATATTATCCAATACTATATCAACCAAATATCATTAAAAAGAAAGGAAGAAAAAACGTTATGAAAACAATTTTATAATCTTTAAAATAAATGAAAATATTTCAGAAATTTCCATCTAAAATGTTTCATATTGTAATTTTTTCTTTGATAATTTATAAATAGTAACCATTAGTCTTCTTTTATAAGTTTAACCTTGACCTTAACATTAGTAATACGCTAAATAAGTCACTATGATTCACTATACCTTCAAGTTGAACTTTAAAAAGAGAGAGCGCGAGAGAGTCTGTTTAACACATGTCGGAATACTTCGTTGATCGTAAAATCGATATTTTCGCCAAAATTCCAAAAAATATTTGAACAAGCTATTTTGGAAACATAGCGTCTGCGGAATGATTTGTATTTTATAAATAATAAAAAATATATATTTACACTTTTTGGGTAGTATTTGATTAACTTTTAATATAATAATTAATACAACATATTTCATAAGGAGATTTTGTATAGATTTGAAATTATTAATTTATTAATTGAGTTTGTTTATTAATTTATAAGTTAGCATTCCGTTATAATTTAGTTACTGATAATATTTAGTTACGGAAAGCATTTATTTTGAACATGATTCCAAGGAAAGGCACAATCTTCAATCTAATTTAATTTCGTGAAAATAAGGTGACATATATTTCACCAAATTAATTTATTAATATATCAAAATTTTAAAAACCAGAAATTTCCATTGAATTATATTTAGTTGAGAAATGTAATAACAACAATTTTAATAAAAAGATATCAAAAGAATTTAATTCGTATTAATAATGCAGCGATAATAGTGTGTGTTACATATTTTATCTAATAATAAATAAACATATCAAATAACTTATACAGGAAAGAATAATTTTTTAAAAATTTTTATAAGCTATATTTTCTGAGTGACAGCAAACGACTGACACAGCTGTCCGTCAGGGACGAGGTAAGTAATTTTTGGTCCGAACCGGGGTTCGAACCCACTCGCACAGACGCACAGTCCAACCCTCTAACTTCTGGGCCACCGCGTCCCCAAGGTTAGAAAGGGAAATAGATAGAAAGGGAATAATATAAATATAGTTTCAAAAAAGAAATTATATAGTCTCGTAATGTCTCGTAATATTGTGTGTTACATATTTTATCTAATAATAGATAAACATATCAAATAACTATATAGGAAAGATTAATAGAAAGGGAATAATATAAATATAGTTTCACATGTAGACTAGAGAGGTAAAGATAATATAAAATAATTTTTCGTATTTTTCTTTTACAAAACAAATTTTAATAAATATTTTTGCAAATCAAAAAAGAAATTATATAATCTCGTAATGTTTTAATGATATAGTAATAAATATTTTTGTTATTACAATGTGCTTAATTCAACCAAGAACAGAAAGCAACTGAGACAAAACTGTCTCGAATTCAGATGCCTCCTAAACTGTCCTGGATTCACCCCATAACTTAGATCGGATTCTCTAGTTTACAAGATTATTCTATTTTTAGATCTTCTGACTCACTCTACCTACCCTTCTGTAATCTTTACAGAGACGAATTTGCGCTATTAGTCACCCACAGTATGCGTCGACGTTCGTGTGGAACTTATTTACTATGACTTCATCGTTTAGTTCTGTGGATGGTATTTCCAGGGAAGGTGAAAACAGGCAGGATTTGTGAAGACAATATATTTTTGTATATACTTCATTTTGAATTTCGATTTTCGAGGGTGTGTTCCAGCGATATGCTTTCGTTAGAATCCTCGCCACCGTTAGCGCTGAAACTTAGTCTTCCTAGAGAATTTCCTAGGTCAACTTCTCAGCCCTTTTTACAGAAGGAGCGCCTTTCTTTGCACAATGAAAAAGAACACGCTTATTGCTTCGCTGAAACCATTTCACCGCAGTCGCTGGCTAAACTACTCGAAGAATCCCCCAGGAAGTCCCCGGAACTGGTTATTATTGATCTACGGGGTCGTCACCATCACAGCAAAGGGTACATAAAAGAAGCCATTTTGGGGTCCTACTCTTCGTCGAAATTGTCCATTTCAAAAACGTTATCTTTTGTGAAAACCGTTCTGGCCGAAAACAAACAGGCTGCACGTCAAAATGTGATTATATACACAAACTCCTTTTTAGATACTAAAAGAAATTGTGATGCAATTGAGAACATTGTGGCCCACTTGAAGAGACCAACAAATCGAATACGATTACTCGAAGGTGAACTGAACTATTTTATTACTTTGGATGAATATCATGGAAGTTCTAGTAATTAATTCTAGTTCATTTTAAACACTATATCAGAGACATATTTTAATTTTTTATTTTAATTTTTAATTTTATAGATTAATCTTAATTTTTAAATTTTATTGATAAGCTGGCTATATATTAAATGTCCTAAACTTATAGTTTTCTCAAATATTTTTACATATATCATTATTAAATCTCGTCAATTCATATTAAATAAAATAATTTTAAGCATCCAAATAAGTTACTGTTATATATAAATCGATATTTAATAATCTAGTATTATCTAATTAAAATTAAATTTAGTATTTTTGTAATTTGAAAAGTTTGCATACAATATAATTCCAAATATTAGAAAACGGGAAGAAATATAGTTTTATACAATTAATGATCGAAGCACCCATTTTAAAATATATCTGTAGGAACCTGTCAGTCGAAAACCATTTTTAGAACGTTTCTGAACTGAGTCATATTAACCAGAGGTAGAGAATTGTAGCATAGAACTGTTGCCAATAGCTATGAGTCACCCGCGCGACTAAAGTACGCTCACTATGCAAGCAGGGGGGTTTGTTCCGCGCGTGGTTGTTTCACGAATCTCGTCTTAGCTATACTGACTGTAATTTACTTGTCGATTTAATATGTAGTGTCATAGCAAAGCAACCCTCGAAATAATCTATAATTTTAGTCTACAATAAAAAGAAGTAAACTTTAAAATGGGTTGTTTGCATTTCCTGTATACAGAAGTGACTTTGCATTGAATAATAAAATAAAAATCATTTAACGAGATTAATCAATGATCCTTTTTATAACAGGAACCTAATAATCAATTTAATTGTAATCAAGAAAAAGTATATTTCAAAGTTTAAACTGTATTTCAATTTTAAAGAGTCTAGTCAAACCTGTTAAGATATTAATATTAACACATCTAATAACAATAAACAGGGGCGGATCCAGCTTTTAGGAGTTAGGATATAAATAAAAACAATCTTTGGGTGTCATGGCTACTCAGTAAGCGTAGACTCTAAATCGTCTATTCATATTCTGTTATTTCGAGCTTTTTATATCTAGATATTAATGCATTTAAAATACTTAAATTAATTTATTTATAAGTTATATATATATACACATACCTTTAAAAATTGAAAATGTTATACCGTAATATAAATTAATTCAATATTTTTCTTAATCTCCCATGTGGGGAGGGGGGCTGCAACCAAATGTATTATTACAGAAATTATTATATATAGTAAAAATTAAGTTATAACACCTCTCTCTTAAAATTAAAAGGTTCATAAATGGGTTTTCTAGCAAAAAGTATTTTTAAGAAATAAACTGTTGACCTTTGCAGAAAGGGTTCTTCGGAATTGTTTTTGGAATAGTTCATTGAAAACCGAATAACTAAATATATTACTCTCATGTCAATAGGCATATAATTCTGTATAATTGTAATGTCTACATTTATTTGAATATATCAGGAGGTTATGAAGAGTTTTGGCTCTATTTCGGACACCTTTGTGAAAAAGAATCAACACCTTTGTCCCTCAGCATTAACCAACGAGAAGAAGCCTCGGAAATATTTCCCTTTCTCTATCTAGGTGAGTTATGGATGGCAATTCTTTATCTATGAATCTATACAAAAACATATAATAAACAAGAAAACTAGTTTAGAAAGTTTTCAAATCGGAAGAATCAGTTAATCTGTAAGCACTATTCAGCTTTCTATTTTTGATATTATATTAAATATCATGTTACGGGGGAGTGTGGGGTCTAGTTGATTGATCTGACCTTATAACATATTGATACCAACACCAAATGTAAAATAATTTTTTATCGTTAGCTTTTTTTTAAATGGTGATTAATAATACTTAGCATCTATAGTACGAAATATATATTTTTATTTATACAATATATTTATAGTTATTCAAAACAAAATGATAAAAGTTACAATTTGAAACACTAGAAAAAGAAAAAGGGAGTTCTGTATATTTAATAGTTGGTTCAAACTTTTGATGATTATCAAATGAATATCAAATTAAGAAATTTTAGATAGAAACGAATATTTCCAATATTTTAAATTAATATTATAATAATAAGTACGTTTTATAAATAGTTCTGTATAAGCCATTGATTCGGTTAGACATCACAATAAACCAATACAAATAGTAATTTATCTATCGATAGGGCTTTAAGTATTCGCCACATTAATTGAGTGGTTAGTTTAATAATTTAAATAGAAAAAACTTGCGGCATTGTGTCATGGAAATATCGATTGATAAAGATTTTTATAAGAATTAAGTTTTATAAAAGTTTTATACTACTTTAAATTTGTATAACTAGAAGAAAGCAAAAATTAAGTTTAATAATTAAATTGAGTACCAAATTCAATTTTACGTCTAAATTAAATAAATTAATTAAAATATAGGTAGATAATTTAAAATTAAATTCCTTCAAGTTGTGTGGCAAATTATTTTATTCACAAAGCTTTATTTATACTACTTTTGTGTTAATATTTAACTTATAAATTCAAATATATATTGTGGTCACATATTTTATAAATTATATTTTGACATAAGAATATAATATTCAAAAGTCAATAGTCATTATTTTATATTTAAAAGTGTAACCAAGGAAACAAGTCAACTATATAGTTAATGAAAATAATAAAATAACCAAATTGTTATCATTTTTAATTGCATGAACAGTATTTTTTTGAATAATAATAATTCCAGAAGTTTCACCTATT